>JAVSIQ010000792.1:0-39929 GCA_038502775.1 Hippodamia convergens | reverse complement strand
CTTAGAGGAGATATGTGTATTGAAAACTTAGTAGTCTTTAGTCTGTTCTTCATTGAGATTATTATATGTGAGAATATAATGATTGAGAAACCAATAATTATAATCTATAACGTTGGTCTATAAAGAAAATGCTAAATTATAGTACTGACCTCCGATCATATAATTTTTCAAATCAAATCAATCTGTCAAATTTCTCAAGTCACACTAACTGTCAAACCTACAAAAGTCACTAATCTGAATTTCGGGAGTATTTTACAAAACTTGTCTGAAATTGAGAAAATATTGTCGAAAACTCGTCGTAGAAGACAATTCCAACACTCGAGCGTTCGAAAACTCGCTTCTTCGTCGCTGGTTTTCGAATTTCGCATAGGAACCCATTCTGATTCTACAACTTGTTTTAGAATATACCTTTCTCTATTTCAGTATCGTAATGAGTTCATTACAGTACTAAAAGTAGTGCTGTAATGAACTTTTGATTCTATAAATTTTCAAATCAACACAAAACAACTCTATGCGACCCCAGCGGCGTTAGCTGAAACTAAGCTCGAAACGAGTATTCGATAAAGCAGTTTGTACTTGAAAGTTATGTTTATTTTTTTTTGTTTTGAATTTTTATCGTCATGAAAATTATACAACAAACTAGAAATCGTAGAGGAAATTAATATATGTAAGTCCTGGGAGCAGTATATCAGAATATGCTCACACCATTTCTGACCAGAAGAATATAGAATGGAAACAGGCAACAGTGGAAACTGATTTCAGTTGAAATCATTTCAAAGACTCTCACCATGGAAACATTTCTGCGACTGGTAAAGAAAGCTGTACCTTCACAAAACCTGCCAGAAAAGCAGTTCAAGTCAAAACATTTTAATTTGAAACTTGTACAATCTATTATATGAAATGTGAACAAACAGCACAGGGAGAAGTTTTTGTGAGTTTGTAAGAGAGCACTAGAATTTATCAGATAAAAAATATTGTTCATAAGTTCATATATCAAATCAGCTATTGGGAATTTTTGTTCAGATTGTTCTTGTACGATAACTTTCATTATGTCAAAATAAATTAATTTGAGTTTACTGGATCTTTTGGGATATAAAGAAGTTTCAACAATTGAAGGAGCCTACTTGAAAGTGAAAAAATGCTGAATGCAGGACAAATAATAAAGTGCAATAAAACTAGGGACATTGTGAGTTCAAGTGATTCTCTCGATTGTGGCAAAATTGAACTTATGTTCAGCAACTATCAAATCTATATGTGGAATTTCAACAAAATACCGAGAATTGGCAATTTCAAACAATATTAATACATATATGTATTCAATGAATAAAAATATTAAAAATAGCTTGAAAGTATTGTTTTTCATTTAGCATCGTAATACAAGGAAAAAGGCGCAATAAATCAATAGATGACTTGAATCATTTTATTTTATATATAACTGCAGTCTGAAACACAAGTGAAATGCAATAAATGAATAATACATAAAAATCTAGTGAGTATTGAATTTTTCAACACAATTTATCGATGATAACATGATTTGCACACATTCCGTTCTCTGGATGATGTGCATTTTTATTCAAAATGAATCTCTTATTTTCCCTTCATAGATTTTTTTTCTTCCTAAACAGATCAAAAAAATTTGTAGCTTCTATTACTTGAATATATTCAATTATATTACAATCATGCATATTTTCATGATCTGTTAGGTCTCAAACTATTTCAACCTTCTCTATCTCTTCATAAAATATTACTGATGTGTTGTGTTTTGTACATTTCTTTGTTATGGGAAGCAAAAAGAAAAACAGCAAAAACAGAACTAAAAAATAAATTTTACCTTCATAATCAGTAGAATTGACAAGATATTTTGTAGTAACCTTGTTTATAAATCTATATATATAAAGTTATATAAACAAGGGTAGTAAGTACTCGTGATCGGCGAAATCAGCGGCATAATTTGTCATTATTTTGTCCAATAGAGAAAATATCGTTTAATACTTGTTGTAGAAAGCAATTCCAACTCTCACGCTTTCGAAAATTTTCTACTTCATCGCTCGTTTTTAGATTTCGCATTCGTTTTGGAATGTGAGCCCATTCTGCAAGTTGTTGTACAATTTCACTACTTACGTAGTTTCGTGATAAGCCCTTCAGAGGGCTTTTGAATTTCCGGTCATTTGTCATGTCATAACAAAAAGCTGGTCAAGTTCTATGGTCATAATGTCAAACGTCACCGAATTTCTGATTTCCTATAAGTTTTTCTCAAAGATATTCCGTTTTTCTGAAATTAAATTTCTTGAACTCAATTATTTCCGATATCGAAAAACATGGATATTGTGGGGAAAGAACAGGGTTCCATGGAGGAAAAACCAACGATTTCCTTCAACGAATCGTAAGTATCATGATTAATTTTTCACGACTTATTTTGCCGAACTCTGAGTCATGATGTTATCTATTCCCCTCGTTTCAGCCCTCAACTTTCAAGGGACGATGAAACTTGTGAAACCGACAAGGTAAAAATTGAGATTGTCCAACAATTCATCGATGAGAATCAAGTGCACGAAAGAGATGCCTTCATGGTTAAAATTGAAAGTTACGATACCCACAAAGGTGAAATTAAGAAAGACGATGGGGAAACAGTCTTTTCGCTTGTCAACGAAGAAAAATGTTACGAAAATGAAACAAAAAAGCCATACAAATGCGAATCATGCGATTACGCTTGTAAAAGAAAAGACAGTCTCAAATCACACACAGATATAGTCCATTTAAAGTTGAAGCCATACAAGTGTGACTCATGTGAGTACGCCTCGAACAAACATTCGACACTCGAAGCCCACATCAAATGCGTCCATCTCAAATTGAAGCAATACAAATGTAAACTATGCAACTACTCCTCAGGCCTCAAAATGACACTCAAAACGCACATCCAGTCGGTACATCTGAACTTGAAGGAGTACAAATGCAATTTCTGCGACTACGCCTCGAATAAAAAGGTAAACCTTGAGGCACACATAAATTCTCTACATTTAAAGTTGAGACAATACCAGTGCGAAATGTGCTCGTATGCCTCGTGTCGAAAATCGGATTTAACAAAACACGTGGAATGCGTCCACGTGAATTCGAGGCAATTCAATTGCGAACTTTGCGATTTTTCAGCGAATCTCAAGACAGTCCTGAAAAAGCACATGAAATTGGTCCATTTGAATTTGGATATGCACGATTGTCATTTGTGCGACTTTGCCTCGAAGCAGAAATCCAACCTGAAACCTCACATAGAAGCGGTTCACTTGAACACGAAGCGACACCGGTGCCATCTTTGCGAATATGCCTCGTACCGTAAGTCTGACTTGACGACTCATGTACACTCCGTACATATCGATTCGAAGCCATTTAAGTGCAGCGAGTGCGAGTATGCCTCGAATCAAAAGGTCACCTTGAAACAACACGTGGATTCCGTTCATTCGAAATTGAGGAGATACGAGTGTCATTTGTGCGAGTACGCCAGCAATATGAAGATGAACCTTCAGAGACATGTGGATTGCGTCCATCTGAAATTGAGGCATCATAAGTGTCATTTATGCGACTTGGTCGTCACTCAGAAATATAACCTGAAGAAACATATGGCACGGTGTCATCCAGATTCGAAGTAACGTCACATTTGAAAGCTGTAACGTTCCTCACTTGATAGAAAAAGAAGTCTTGAAAGCAAATAAAAGGACAATATGGATACTGCACTGAGATTCTTAAGAAAATAATCCATAACTTCTCATAAATATTTCCAGAAAATTGGAAGATAACCCAAAGATTTTGATGATGCAGTTAAAGGAGAATATGTTAGAAATTCAATAATATCATTTTCTAAATTTGGCTGTTGTATTGAGTGATAATAAATGTCTATTCAAAGATCATCTTTATTGTGTTATTTGTGTTTCAACCTTATCTCATAATCCAATAATTCCAATTATGTGCTTCTACTTCTGCACTGTTTCTAATAAGAATTCCTGCTGTTCAATAAAATCTTGTTGTAACACAGGAGAAAGTACAATCACAAATTGTACAAAAAAAGAGACAGATTTTAAATTAGAATATGAAATTATAATACAAATGGCTTCATTAGGTCAAATGAATCCCTTTCAGTTCTACAGGAAAGGAAAGAGCATTGGTGAGATATAAAAGCGTCCGCGAAGGTCTACTATTATGGCTTCCAATTGTTTCCTGTTCACTGGGGCGTAACATAAATTTTCATTATAGGAAATAAATAATAGTACAGAAGTTTGAAGGAATACAATCTTCGTTATCTATTAGGTCGAAGAATCTTACTCATTAGCTTTGAAAAGTTGTTTTTTTGTCATTTCCAAATTGAGTTCTCCTTGTGAACTCTTTTTCTTCGGAAAGTTAGGAAAGTATTTTAAAAGAACTTTCATCTAAATCGAATATTGGAAACTAGATTTCCCGGCAGACTTCTTACTGACTCAATCGATAAATAAAAAAACATGTCAGGAATTCACCAATGAAATTTTTCTAAATTTAGCTGTTGTATTGAGTAATAAAAAATGTTTATTCGAAGATCATCTTCATTGTGTTATTTGTGTTTCAATCTTATCTCAAAATCTAACAATTCCAATTATGTTCTTCTACTTCTGCACTGTTTTTAATAAGAATTCCTGCTGTTCAATGAAATTCGTACAGCAAAATCATATCATGTTGTAACAAAGGAGAAAGTACAATCACGAATTGTACAAAAAAAGAGACAGATTCTAAATAAGAATCTGAAGTTACAATATAAATGGCTCAACTGTCAATTTTAGGTCAAATGAATCCCTTTCAGTTCTAAAGGAAAGGAAAGATCATTGGGGAGATATAAAAGCGACCGCGAAGGTCTACCATTATGGCTGCATATTGTTTCCTATTTGTGTAACATGAATTAACATTTCTATAATGAAAATTTATGTTACAATATGGATACTGCATTGGGATTCTTAAGAAAATAATTCATAACTTCTCGTAAATATTTTCAGAAAATTGGAAGATACCCAAAGATTTTGATGATGCAGTTAGAGGAGAATTTGTTAGAAATTCGAAAATACCATTTTTCTAAATTCAGCTGTTGTATTGAGTGATAACACTGGAGAAAGTACAATCACGAATTGTACAAAAAATGAGAGAGATTTTAAATTAGAATCTGAAGTTACAATACAAATGGCTCAACTGTCAATTTTAGGTTAAATGAATCCCTTTCAGTTCTCAAAGAAAGGAAAGAGCATTGGTGAGAATTAAAGGTGACCGCGAAGGTCTACTATTATGGCTGCCAATTGTTCCCTGTTTGCGTAACATGAATTAACATTTTTATAATGAAAATTTATGTTACGATATGGATACTGCACTGGGATTCTTAAGAAAATAATTCATAACTTCCCATAAATATTTCCAGAAAGTTGGAAGATAACCCAAAGATTTAGATGATGCAGTTAAGGAAGAATATGTTAGAAATTCAATAATACCATTTTTCTAAATTTAGCTGTTGTATTGAGTGATAATAAATGTTATTTGTGTTTCAATCTTATCTCATAATCTAATAATTCCAATTATGTGCTTCTACTTCAGCACTGTTTCTAATAAGAATTCCTGCTGTTCAATAAAATTCGAACAGCGAAATCTTGTTGTGACACAGGAGAAAGTACAATCACGAATTGTACAAAAAAAGAGACAGATTTTAAATTAGAATCTGAAGTCACAATACTAATGGCTCAACTGTCAAGTTCAGGTCAAATGAATCCCTTTCAGTTCTACAGGAAAGGAAAGAGAATTGGTGAGATATAAAGGCGTCCGCGAAGGTCTACTATTATGGCTGCCAATTGTTTCCTGTTTGCTGGGGCGTAACATAAATTTTCATTATAGGAAATAAATGATAGTACAGAAGTTTGAAGGAATACAATCTTCGTTATCTATTAGGTCGAAGAATCTTACTCATTAGCATTGAAAAGTTGTTTTCTTATCATTTCCAAATTGAGTTTTTCTTGTGAACTCTTTTTCTTCGAAGAGTTGGGAAAGTATTTTGAAAAAAATTTCACGTTAATAGAATATTAGAGACTAGCTACTGCCTCAATCGATAAATAAAAAAGCAACTTCAATATTATAATAAACTATTATGGTATATTACCTTGAAATTGGACCTAAAATTGTCCTGTACAATATGTGTTGCGCCAAACGATGTCATCTGGAAACAGCTGTTAAATTTTTTAATGTTGGCCAAGAAGTGTTTGGAATAGTTTCTTATCCCAGAAACAAAAGAGCGTAAGGGATCTTTGTTTCGCCTCAGAGATGAATAAAGTTGTACTAACCATTGGTTTTTTATAGGCCAAAATTGAAATTTGGGCGATTTCAACTTTGGCATTATCTCCGTTTCTGTTTGTGCTAGGATGTTGAAATGAAAATATGACAATATATGAAATTGAGAAGACACAAGTGCCAATTGTGCGAGTACGCCAGCAACATGAAGATGAACCTTCAGAGACATGTGTATTGCGTCCATCTGAATTCGAGGCATCATAAGTGTCATTTATGCGATTTGGTCGTCACTCAAAAATATAACCTGAAGAAACATATGGTACGGTGTCACCCAGATTCGAAGTAATATGCTTGATTCATATTTCGAAAGCTAGATACAAAGAAAAGTCTTGGAAGCAAATGAACAGACATCTATGGATAAAGCACTGGGATTCTTAAGAAAATATTCCATAATTTCTCATGAATATTTCCAGAAAATTGAAAGATTACCCAAAGATTTTGATGATGCAGTTAAAGGAGAATATGTTAGAAATTCAATAATAACATTTTTCTAATTTTTCTAAATTTAGCTGTTATATTGAGTGATAATAAATGTTTATTCAAAGATCATCTTTATTGTGTTATTTATGTTTCAACCTTATTTCTTAATCTAACAATTCCAATTATGTGCTTCTACTTCTACACTGTTTCTAATAAGAATTCCTGCTGTTCAATAAAATCTTGTTGTAACACAGGAGAAAATACAATCACGAATTGTACAAAAAAGAGACAGATTTTAAAGTAGAATCTGAAGTTACAATACAAATGGCTCAACTGTCAAATTTAGGTCAAATGAATCCCTTTCATTTCTACAGGAAAGGAAAGAGCGTTGGTGAGATATAAAGTCGTCCGCGAAGGTCTACTATTATGGCTGCCAATTGTTTCCTGTTTGCTGGGGCGTAACATAAATTTTCATTATAGGAAATAAATAATAGTAAAGACGTTTGAAGGAATACAATCTTCATTATCTATTAGGTCGAAGAATTTAACTCATTAGCTTTAAAAAAATGTTTTTTTTATCATTTCCAACTTGAGATTTTCTTATGAACTCTTTTTCTTCGAAGAGTTGGGAAAGTGTTTTAAAAGAAATTTCACGTAAATCGAATATTAGAGACTAGCTGACCCGGTAGACTTCTTACT
Source organism: Hippodamia convergens (assembly GCA_038502775.1). Lineage (NCBI taxonomy): Eukaryota > Metazoa > Arthropoda > Insecta > Coleoptera > Coccinellidae > Hippodamia > Hippodamia convergens. The sequence continues at coordinate 32,471 of JAVSIQ010000792.1, read as the reverse complement.
GACTCAATCGATAAATAAAAAAGCAACTATAATATTATAATAAACTATTATGGTATATTACCTTGAAAGTGGACATAAAATTGTCCTGTACAATATGTGTTGCGCCAAACGATGTCATCTGGAAATAGCTGTTATATTTTTTAATGCTGGTCAAGAAGTGTTTAGAATCATTTCTTGTCCCAGAAACTAAAGAGCGTGAGGAATCTTTGTTTCGCCTTAGGGATGAATAAAGTTTTACTAACCATTGGTTTTTTATAGGCCAAAATTGAAATTTGGGCGATTTCAACTTTGGCATTATCTCCGTTTCTGTTTGTGCTAGGATGTTGAAATGAAAATATGAGAAAATATTAAATTGAGAAGACACAAGTGTCATTTGTGCCAGTACGCCACCAACATGAAGATGAACCTTCAGAGACATGTGGATTGCGTCCATCTGAAACTGAGGCATCATAAGTGTCATTTATGCGACTTGGTCGACACTCAGAAATATAACCTGAATAAACATATGGTACGGTGTCACCCAGATTCGAAGTAACGTCACATTTGAAAGCTGTAACGTTCCTCACTTGATAGAAAAAGAAGTCTTGCAAGCAAATAAACAGACAATATGGATACTGCACTGAGATTCTTAAGAAAATAATCCATACTTCTCATGAATATTTCCAAAAAATTGGAAGATAATCCAAAGATTGTGATGATGCAATTAAAGGAGAACATGTTAGAAATTCAATAATAACATTTTTCTGAATTAAGCTGTTGTATCGAATGATAATGAATGTTTATTCAAAGATCATCTTTATGGTGTTATTTGTGTTTCAACCTTATCTCATGATCTAACAATTCCAATTATGTGCTTCTACTTCTACACTGTTTCTAATAAGAATTCCTGCTGTTCAATGAAATTCGAACAACGAAATCTTGTTGTAACACAGGAGAAAGTACAATCACGAATTGTACAAAAAAAGAGGACAGATTTTAAATTAGAATCTGAAGTCACAATACTAATGGCCCAACTGTCAAGTTTAGGTCAAATGAATCCCTTTCAGTTCTACAGGAAAGGAAAGAGAATTGGTGAGATATAAAGGCTTCCGCGAAGGTCTACTATTATGGTTACAAATTGTTTCCTGTTTGCTGGGGCGTTACATAAATTTTCATTATAGGAAATAAATAATAGTACAGACGTTTGAAGGAATACAATCTTCATTATCTATTAGGTCGAAGAATCAGACTTAGCTTTGAAAAGTTGTCTTTTTATCATTTCCAAATTGAGTTTATCCTGTGAATTCTTTTTCTTCGAATAGTTGGGAAAGTATTTTGAAAGAAATTTCACGTAAATCGAATATTAGAGACAAGCTGACCCGGCGAACTTTGTTTCGCCTTAGAGGTGAATAAAGTTGTACTTACCATTGGTTTTTTATAGGCCAAAATTGAAATTTGGGCGATTTCAACTTTGGCATTATCTCCGTTTCTGTTTGTGCTAGGATGTTGCAATAAAAATATGAGAATATATGAAATTGAGAAGACACAAGTGCCATTTGTGCGAGTACGCCAGCAACATGAAGATGAACCTTCAGAGACATGTGGATTGCGTCCATCTGAAATCGAGGCATCATAAGTGTCATTTATGCGACTTGGTCGTCACTCAAAAATATAACCTGAAGAAACATATGGTACGGTGTCACCCAGATTCGAAATAAGGTACTTTTAAGTCACATTTCGTAAGCTCTAACGTTCCTCGCTAGATAGAAAGAGAAGTCTGGAAGCAAATGAACAGACAATATGGATACTACACTGGGATTCTTAAGAAAATGATCCATAACTTCTCATAAATATTTCCAGAAAATTGGAAGATAACCCAAAGATTTTGATGATGCTGTTAAAGGAGAACATGTTAGAAATCCAATAATAACATTTTTCTAAATGTATCTGTTGTATTGAGTGATAATAAATGTTTATTCAATAATAATCTTTATTGTGTTATTTGTGTTTCAACCTCCTCTCATAATCTAATAATTCCAATTATGTGCTTCTACTTCTGCACTCTTTCTAATATGAATTTCTGCTGTTCAATAAAATTCGAATCGATCTTGTTGTAACACAGGAGAAAGTACAACCACGAATTGTACAAAGAAGAGACAGATTTCAAATTGGAATTTGAAGTTACAATACAAATGGCTCAACTGTCAATTTTAGGTCAAATGAATCCCTTTCAGTTCTAAAGGAAAGGAAAGAGCATTGGGGAGATATAAAGGCGACCGCGAAGGTCTACCATTATGGCTGCCAATTGTTTCCTATTTGCGTAACATGAATTAACATTTCTATAATGAAAATTTATGTTACAATATGGATATTGCATTGGGATTCTTAAGAAAATAATTCATAACTTCTCATAAATATTTCCAGAAAATTGGAAGATAACCCAAAGATTTTGATGATGCAGTTAGAGGAGAATTTGTTAAAAATTCAATAAAACCATTTTTCTAAATTCAGCTGTTACATTGAGTGATAATTAATGTTTATTCGAAGATCATCTTTATTGTGTTATTTGTGTTTCAACCTTATCTCATAATCTAATAATTCCAATTATGTACTTCTACTTCTGCATTGTTTCTAATAAGAATTCCTGCTGTTCAATAAAATTCGAACAACGAAATCTTGTTGTAACACAGGAAAAAGTACAATCACGAATTGTACAAAAAAAGGGACAGATTTCAAATTAGAATCTGAAGTCACAATACTAATGGCTCAACTGTCAAGTTTAGGTCAAATGAATCCCTTTCAGTTCTAAAGGGAAGGAAAGAGCATTGGTGAGATATAAAGGCGTCCGGGAAGGTCTACTATTATGGCTGCCAATTGTTTCCTGTTTGCTGGAGCGTAACATAAATTCTCATTCTATTAAATAAATAATAGTACAGACGTTTGCAGGAATACAATCTTCATTATCTATTAGGTCGAAGAATTTAACTCTAACTCATTAGCTTTAAACAGTTGTTGCTTTATCATTTTCAAATTGTGTTTTTCTTGTGAATTCTTTTTCTTCGAATAGTTGGGAAAGTATTTTAAAAGAAATTTCACGTAAATCGAATATCAGAGAGTAGCTGACCCAGCTAATTTTGTTTCGCCTTAGGGATGGATAAAGTTGTACTGTATTTCAGAAACAAAAGAAGTTGGAATATTTCTCTTTGTGGATTTAAATTTCTCGATCTTCAAAAATAGCTGAGATACAGTGCAGTCTCATCCAATTTGGGACACAGTGTACAGGGTGGGCATATTTCGATGTTTTAGCACTACAACTTTTGAACCAGAGGAGATCTGATACCCCATTCTCGATCTTTTTTTCGGAGAAACTGACAAGAGTAGTATTCATTTTTGGCTACCTCCTTTTGTTTTCGAGTTATAAGCGAAAATTTGAAAAATGGTGATATTGGAAAAAATTTATATCTCCGTTAATACTGATGATAGAGCTCTGAAACTAAAACATTATACAGGCACTTTTCTACGTAGAATCCAGTGGCATGCTCGCCTTTTTTGCAGCATTTTTAATTACGAAGCTATGACACAAAGTTATGTTTTTTTGAAGAGGAACACTAGATTTCTTTGCCATTTTCTGAAAGCTTAATTTTTTCTGATTTCAAAAATATATAACATCGTATGGTTCGTATCAATAAATCAATATGAGTATAGAAATTGGTCAAGAACCATATCCATCTGAGTCTCAATACTTTTTATGGTTTCAATTGTCGATAATCACGAAAAATTTAGTATCGTATAATTACCACAATTTCTTTCTAGTAGTCTTTTCATTTATATTCTCTTGGCATAGGAAGCTACATTTTTCTGTGCTCATCAACAGTTGAAACCATAGAAAGTATTGAGACTCACATGAAAATAGGTTTCTGACCAATTTCTATACTCATACTGATACAAACTTCACGATGTTATATATTTTTGAAATCAGAAAAAATCAAGCTTTCAGAAAATGTCACAGAAATATAGTGTTTCCATTTAAAAAAACATAACTTTAGATCATAGCTTCGTGATTGAAAATGGTGCAGAAAAGACGAGCATGCCACTGGATTCTACGTGAAAAAGTGCCTGTAGAATGTTTTAATTTCAGAGCTCTATCATCAGTATTAGCAGAGATATAAATTTTTTTCGATATCGCCATTTTTCCAATTCTCGCTTATAACTCGAAAACAAAAGAAGGTAGCCAGAAATGAATAAAACTCTTGTTAGTTTCTCCGAAAAAGAGATCGAGAATGGGGTATCAGATTTTGTCTAGTGCTAAAACATCGAAATAGGCTCACCCTGTACACAATTGAAGCTATTCATCGGTGAATAAAATGCTTCAATAATTACGTTTGATGATTTAACTATATGAAGAACGAGATTTTTCGATTAAGATCTTTTCATATCCTTCGACCTCTCTCATGATGTATCTCGACCTTCCCATAGAAAGCATCACCTCTTAAGCTTATTGTACACCAGAATAAATATTTCACCTTGCGGATTTCATTGTTCTCACAATCCATTCATCGCTGATATTTCCTGTTTTGATTTTAATTCTTATCAAAACTGAACACACCATTTCGAAGGTTTTGAAACGTATAAAAAAATTTTCATTTAGAATGTTGTCAGAAAGTTATCAGATTTCGTGTAGAGCCAAGCTGCTACCTTTACTCTCTTTAACATTACAAGTTCTAACTTCACAAACCTTCGTCAAAATAAGTGATAGTCCGAGGGAGCAACGTCTGGAGAATACGGTGGGTGAGGTAGTGTGGAAAACCGTAGGAATTACTTTCAATGCATTTCCGAATTACTTCTGGGAGAACATTTTTACGTTCTTCAAGAAGGGCTCTTAGTAAATCGGTCAAGGTGTTGGGCTGCCGATTTCGAACATGTCTATCTAGCATATCCCATACATGTTCAATTGGATTTAAATCCGACGTTCTGGCTGGCCACACGAATCGTTGAATATTCGCCTCTTCAAAGTATTCTGTTACAACTCGTGCAACGTGAGGCCTAGCATTGTTCTGCATTAACAGAAATTGTTATTTCCCCCAGAAGCATTTCGTAAATGCATTGAAAGTAAGCCACGTCGTATGGTAGAAGTGATGAGAAAGTGAGGTGAAAATACACGCTATTAATTTTCTGATGTTTGTTTATGTTTACTAGTCGATAAGGTATAGTATTGTTTAAAATTGTATTGAAAATTAAAAAAATGCAACACTTTCTTTGAAACATAGATGAATTCAAAATAGTCATCATCGAAATGAATACCATTTTCAATTCCCAGGCTCAGAGATCTTTTATCATGAGGTTGGAGAAATGATATTAGATTTTGTCACTGAGATGCGAGATATACCGGTTTCGGCCTTGTTGGGCCTCATCAGTATCCCGCACATCTCAGGACAAAATCTTCATAAAAAACTTCAGAATTTATAGCAATTGGTTGTGAAGTAATGAGTAAAATATGACAAAGTACTAAGGTGGTGACATCCAATTGCGTCAAAATGAAGTTTCACATCTCCAATCAAATGCAAAAAAAGAAATCTGTACTTCCTCTTTCACTGAATGAGATTTTAGCAGTGGCTCTATTCAGGGCCCGCTTGCTAGTTTCTCAAAGTGATGGAAACGCCCAATTCTTTTTGTGACTGTGAAGCCTGATGTTTTTAAGAAAAAGAAAATTCTTTGCCTTTACGAAGGCACATCGAGAACATTTTTGAAACATAGATGAATTCAAAATGGTAATCATCGGAATGAATACCATTTTCAATTCCCAGGCTCAGAGATCTTTTATCATGAGGTTGGAGAAATGATATTAGATTTTGTCACTGAGATGAGAGATATACCGGTTTCGGCCTTGTTGGGCCTCATCAGTATCCCGCACATCTCAGGACAAAATCTTCATAAAAAACTTCAGAATTTATAGCAATTGGTTGTGAAGTAATGAGTAAAATATTACAAAGTACTAAGGTGGTGACATCCAATTGCGTCAAAATGATAAAAGATCTCTGAGCCTGGGAATTGAAAATGGTATTCATTTCGATGATAACTATTTTGAATTCATCTATGTTTCAAAAATGTTCTCGATGTGCCTTCGTAAAGGCAAAGAATTTTCTTTTTCTTAAAAACATCAGGCTTCACAGTCACAAAAAGAATTGGGCGTTTCCATCACTTTGAGAAACTAGCAAGCGGGCCCTGAATAGAGCCACTGCTAAAATCTCATTCAGTGAAAGAGGAAGTACAGATTTCTTTTTTTGCATTTGATTGGAGATGTGAAACTTCATTTTGACGCAATTGGATGTCACCACCTTAGTACTTTGTAATATTTTACTCATTACTTCACAACCAATTGCTTCAAATTCCGAAGTTTTTTATGAAGATTTTGTCCTGAGATGTGCGGGATACTGATGAGGCCCAACAAGGCCGAAACCGGTATAACTCTCATCTCAGTGACAAAATCTAATATCATTTCTCCAACCTCATGATAAAAGATCTCTGAGCCTGGGAATTGAAAATGGTATTCATTTCGATGATAACTATTTTGAATTCATCTATGTTTTAAAAATGTTCTCGATGTGCCTTCGTAAAGGCAAAGAATTTTCTTTTTCTTTTTACTTTCTTTGAAAATGTGTATCTTTTTTTTTAAAGCAGATGCTGACGTGAATCAAAAAACATTTTGTTAAGAAAGGGTCACACTTCAAATTAAAACTGAATGATATCAAATTTTCCGACTCAAATTCACCACAGGGTGTTTAGAAATGAGGGGTATAAAACTAGGTTTTGTTTCACCCTGTATAACGGATGAACTACAAGTATTTTCGCAAAGTAAATTTCAGGTTAATATAACAAGACCCAATACTACACCTGGTGAACATTTCAACAAAATCGGAGAACCAGGAAAAAAGATACAGGGTGTTGAATTTGACAATAATTTTGCCTGTCCGGAATTTATTGACGGGGAGTGTATTAAAGTATAATATTTGTTTCGGTGGAAAAAATTCAAAATGATGAATTTTAGCAGAGTGAGGAGTATTAATTAACTTTTTTCCATCTACCGTAAAGTTAGTAGATACGTTAAGTAGATTTTATGGAGTCTTTTTTTTTTATTAATAAACAAGATACTCTTAAGAGTATCTTGATGTTGCGTGAAACTTTGAGAAACCCTACTTGTTGATTTATTGAGTTTTGTAGCTTTTCTTTTTTTAATGGAATCTGGAATTGAAGGCATGGCTCGTTTTCATCAGGTAAAATATTTTTTTTGAAAAATCTGTCTTTTTATTCTGAGGAAGGAGTAAATATTGGAAATCGAAGTGATAAGCAATTAACGTTGATTTTCCAATTACCCTATATTCAATAATGTGAGTTTTTTATTTCATGGAATCGTTTTTTTTTCGTGAGGAGTACTTTAAGACACACTCTTTGTTTCATTTTTCAATTTAATTCAGTTTCATTCTTTCGTGGATCTCAAATTTTCAAGTATCATTAAACAAGATATTTTTCACAAAAAAAGCAGATTCCATAAAATACAGAAATATTCATGATTGTATGTTGGGTAGATGAAAAATCAACGTTAATTACTTGCCACTTCGATGAGATTCATAATATTGAAACTGCTCATCCCTAACATGGGTACATTTCATGGAATAGTAGAAACAAAATTTTCAGAAAATATATTTCGTTTGATAAAAAATGAGCCTTACTTTTGGTTACAGATTCCATGAAATAAAGAAAGGCAACATAATTAAGGAATAAAACAGAAAATGTGTGTCATAAATCAAGATACTCCTTAAAAAATCAGATTCCCAATTAAGTAGGGAAACGGTTTTGCCTAAATCAGTCATATTGAAGAAACAATTTTGAACATAATTTTCTTATTTGAGAAGGTGATTTTGTACTATTAGCAGCGTTTATTGAAATTAGTGTTTGGAATTGAGGATAATATCTAGTGTTTTGAATGCTTTTTGTTGTGTTGGATTTGTGTTTCGTAGCTAATTTCAGTTTTTATTGTTAAAAAAAAAAAATAAAATAAATTGCCTTCGATAATCTGTGGTCACTGTCCATAATTTTTTTACACACTTGTTGTCCTTCGCGCATTTTCTGTTCATAATTTTTTTTTGTAATTTTTTTTTGTAATTTTTTATAAGGCAACACATAACATAATCTTTTTTTTTAAATTTATTCACACATATTGTTTATTCGCAAAACTATAACACAATGAACGAAGAGCATACTTAATGATAATTGCTTGTCTAATAGTAACAGCTTAAATTTATGATACCAAATAGTTTTTTCATGACACAGTCCATGCGACTGAGAAATTTACAACTATGTACCTACTTCTTGAGGCCGCATCTCTTCAAACAATTGGTGGTAAAAATTTTGGGTCAAATACCAATTATTGCCGGCGATACATATATTGTCAAGTACTGATTGCAAACCTGTTTTTTCTAATTCAGATTCCTTCGTTTTTCATAACTTTCTCGGAATCATGTATTCCAACTGCTTCGAAATTTTACCAACTGCTTTGAACTTTTTCAACTGCTTAGGAATTTTTTGAAATTTTGACAACTACTTTGAAATTTTTTCCAACTGCTTTGAAATTTTTTCAACTGCTTTGATATTTTTCCAACTGCTTTGAAAATTTGCCAACTTCGTTCAACATTCAACATGAGTTAGGGATATTGACTTCAATTGCAAAAAATATTGTTTAAATGAGATTTTGTGATGAAAATTCATATTAATATGATTTGAAGTTGCAGGAAATAATATTATTTTAGCCTGTAGGTCTGCAGCGTATACAGGGTGATCAAGAAAAATCAAGTAAAATAACGAAATTTTATTCCCAGAAAATTCAAGCATTTTATGACTATCAAAACAATATATGGCCTCCACGGGCATCAATAACAGCTTGACATCTTCTTCGCATACTACACACGAGGTTGTTGAACATTTTTCGAGGAATTTGGTTCCATAAACGGGACAGAAGCTCTCTCAGATCTTTTAATGATTCTGGTTTAGGTTGATAATTATCTAATTTTCTTTGGAGCATATCCCATGCATGTTCTATGCAATTCAAATCTGGTGAGTGCGGAGGTACTGGTAAATGTGGAATACCAAGCTCCTCGCGCGCATTCTCAACTATGGCTGCACGGTGCGGTCTAGCGTTATCGTCTAGAAATTGAAAAGTTTCACCAATAGCAGCATGAAAATTTGTCAAAACATTGTCATTGACATGCTCCCTATAGTGTAAGGCGGTCATATTCCCAGGACAAATGTGTAGATCTGTGCGACCGTTGAAACATATCCCGTCCCAAACCATAACACTACCCCCTCGGAATGGATGGACTTCTTCGACATAGGGACGATTATGGCGTATGCGTGGTATTGTCCATACCCTTGTTCTTCGAGAATCTGAAAATCTTCCATATCTGAATTTATCAGTGAAAAAGACACTACGCCATTGATCGTTTCAATTGATATGTTGCCTTGCCCATTCCAGTCTTTGACGCTTATGGTCACGTGTTAATGGAACTCCTCTTAATGGACCTCTAAAACCTAGATTCACCTCTCTCAAACTTCGTCTGATGGTTTCGATGGAAACTTGGACCCCATCTGCATTTTGAAGAGTATTCCGTAGCATTCTACACATAGATGTAGGCATTCTTCTCGCCGAAACGGTGATGAAACGATCTTGAGCAGGTGTTGTTTTTCGTCACCCACCAAGCCTTGGTCATTCCAACACGGAACCTGTCTCCCTGAACCTATTCCAAAGTCAAGATCTCACACTTTGGCTGACTTGGAGCCTTTCCGCTACAACAACCTGAGTAAGGCCATCCTGTAGCATTCCGATAGCCCTATTAGCCTCAGCGTTTGTTGATTTACGTGTTGGCATTTTCAGAAAACTCGTTTCAAATCGAAGCCTTTGATAAACTGACTCCATTTCAAAATAGGAACATTCATGAAGCATATGCAAAGAACCAAACTTCAGAAAAAAGGAGACCAGATTGACGAAATGTCTCATACTGATTTTTATTGGATCGATTCAAGTTGTTATTGAGTTTTGAATGATTTTTCAGCGATTTTCTCGAAGATTACATCCTTTTCAAAACGATTGGATACGATATACCTAACTCTTGTTGAGCAGTATATTTCGATGGAGTTCTGTTTACAAATACAGAAGATCTATTCATTTCAACTACAACTTATTGCTACAGGCAACTTTTGCAAACGGGCAGAGGCAAAGTTGTACATCTAATATACTCCCCGTCAATAAATTCCGGACAGGCAAAATTTTTGTCAAATTCAACACCCTTTATCTTTTTTCGTGGTTCTTCGATTTTTTTGAAATTTTCATCAGGTATAGTATTGGGTCTTGTTATATTAACCTGAAATTTACTTTGCGAAAATACTGGTAGTTCATCCGCTATACAGGATGAAACCAAACCTTGTTTTATACCCTTCATTTCTAAACATCCTGTGGTGAATTTGAGGCGAAAATTTGATATCATTCAATTTTAATTCGAAGTGTGACCTTTTCTCAACAAAATGTTTCTTGATTTACGTCAGTATCTGCTTTGAAAAAAAAGATACACATTTTCAAAGAAAGTCTTGCGTTTTTTCAACTTTGATAACAATTCAAAACAATACCTTATCGACTAGTAAACATAAACAAACATCTGAAAATTAATATCGTGTATTTCCACCTCGCTTTCTCATCACTTCTACCATACGACGTGGCATACTTTCAATGCATTTCCGAATTGCTTCTGGGGTATTGTAATGTTTAAAATTGTTATAAAAATTGAAAAAAATGCAACACTTTCTTTGAAAATGTGTATCTTATTTTTTAAAGTAGATACTGACCTAAATCAAAAAACATTTTGTTAAGAAATGAAAACTGAATGATATCAAATTTTCCGCCTCAAATTCACCACAGGGTGTTTAGAAATGAAGGGTATAAAACAAGGTTTTGTTTCAACCTGTATAACGGATGAACTATAGGTATTTTCGCAAAGTAAATTTCAGGTTGAAATAACAAGACCAAATACTATACCTGTTGAAAATTTTAACAAAATCGGAGAACCACGAAAAAAGATACAGGGTGTTGAATTTGACAAAAATTTTGCCTGTCCGGAATTTATTGACGGGGAGTGTACAGGGTGATTCACTTATCTTGGTAACCCCAATTTTCTCGAAAACGTCCGAATATTTTTTCATTCTGTGAATGGCGTTTTGAACAAGTCAATGACTACTTGAGATGCGCATAAAAATCTGCGGAATAAATAAAGACGCCAAGCGTCGCGGCGTTATCAAACATTTTTTCTCTCGGGACACATCTTTTTCTTCATGTCATTCGAAAGATAATTTCATTTTGAACTTTTCTTCGAATACAATTTTTGTCCATTTCTTACCGTCAGCGATCTGCAGCGTGTTTTATGTTGATTGTATTCCATTTATTTTTTTTTCTGTATTGTGGTAGTATGCCTTGATTTGGAGACATAGATGTGATTTTGTGATTTGAAGAAAGCTAGTTTTCTGGTGAATGTGCTCCTTCAAATAAGATGAAATATGTGGCTACAGCAAGATGGGGCTTCATGCCACCACGCTGCCATTCTCAAGAGATATTTAGATCAAGAATTCGGAAAAAAAAAATGGATTGAAACCAATGGACCCATCAGATATCGCCAGACCTAACGCTCATGGATTACTTTCTGAGGGGTCCCCTTGTATATATGGTATACCAAACTGATTCTAATAACTTGGACTATTTGAAAATGAAGATAAAAAACTCATGTGCCTAAGTGGACCCTTATATTTTGACCAAAGTAATGGAATAACTTATGTATGGATCATAATGGCCGGTATATAGAACATATGATTCGAAATTTTTTGTTTGTTATTAAAGAAAATGTTTATTATTATAAGATATAATATTTAATGAATAAAATAATAGAAAAATAGTTACAGAGCCTCCGTCATTTTACGGAACATAATCAAATTTAGGTCATCTAGCCATTATGATCCATACACAAGTTATATCATCTCCCTATTTCATCATAAGTCACTTTGGACAAAATATAAGGGTCCATTCATTTTCGAATTCTTAATTTCAATATCTCTTCACAATGGTAGCGTTGTGACATGGAGCCCCATCTTGCTGTATCCACATATTTAATCTTATTTAAAGAGGCAAATTGTTTAGAAAACTTGCCTTCTTGAATTCGAGGCACAAAATCATATGTATGTCTCCAAATCAAGCCATACTACCACAATACAGAAAAAATAAATGGAATAGAATCAACATAAAACACGCTGCAGATCGCTGACGGTAAGAAATGGACAAAAATTGTATTCGAAAAAAAAGTTCAAAATAAAATTATCTTTCGAATGACATGATAAAAATGGTATGTCCCTGGAGAAAAAATTTTTGATAGCGCCGCGACGCCTGGCGTCTTTATTTATTCCGCAGATTTTTATGCGCATCTCAAGTCGACATTGACTTGTTCTAAACGCCATTCACAGAATGAAAAAATATTCGGGCGTTTTCGAGAAAATTGGGGTTACCAAGATAAATGAATCACCCTGTACAATAGATTTTATACTGAAGAATGGGCCAAGTCACTTATTTTGACTAAAGCATAGAGTTTGTGAAATAAGGGCTTGTGAAGATGAAGAGTGTAGAGTTAGCAGCTTGGCTCTACATGAGATCTGATAACTTATTGACAATGTGAGATATATGTGGTCTTATCTTGGCAACATTTTAGGTACTTGAAAATGTTTTTGATTGGATCAATATGAATGATAAATCCAGGATTAAAACAACCCATCCATCTCTTGGGGATTAACCTCGACTTAATGAATGAAAGATGCGTTCAAAACATTCGGAAGCATAAAGTAAGAATCGAATGACCATCGATTTTTAACAAAACACCGTTCAATACTGTTTCCATTTATACAATTAACGATAATTGATGGTTCATACATATTCTTTGGGTCATCGGGGTGGGGATCGATTCGAAATTAACTATAAACATCGTTTCATACAAGAGATTACCGAAGACACTCAGGTTTGGCAATTCGGTCTAGGTATATGCCGTCATAAATGGTAGTTCTTCGGTTTGAACAATAGATCATCGATAGTGGGTGATCAGAGACAGTTGAGTAATGGAGCACAAGGTGAGTTGATCTAAGTTTATTGATGTTTTATGCGATGTCCTATTTAGTTTATTTGCGAGGTTTCGCAAAAACTGCGAGAGTAAGTAGAAATCTTACCGGAAGAGGGATGTTGGCTATTTGTGTGAAGACTTTTGGATTTTCGGAAAAAAACTTTGTTGTACGGAATTGTGTTAAGTTTGTGCTGATTTGTGTCGTTGAATTTTTTCTTTATTCCATGTGGTTCCCGAGATATTTTAGAATCGAAACAATGGGCCAGCCCAACATTTTTCGACAAAATCGATTCCAATCTTCATACTCATGTACAGGGTGTTAGATTTCGATGTTTCAGTACTACATCTCCTTAATCAAGCGCGATAGAAAAAGTAATTATGTTCTCTTTTTTTGAGAAACATAAATTGCTGAAAACCGCAAGTCGCTAAGGTGTACAGGGTGGGCATATTTCGATGTTTTAGCACTACAACTTTTGAACCAGAGGAGATAGACAAAATCTGATACCCCATTCTCGATCTCTTTTTCAGAGAAACTAACAAGAGTAGTATTCACTTTTGGCTACCTTCTTTTGTTTTCGAGTTATAAGCGAAAATTGGAAAAATGGTGATATCGGAAAAAATTTATATCTCCGCTAATACTGATGATAGAGCTCTGATATTAAAACATTATAGGGGCACTTTTTTACTTAGAATGCAGCAGCATGCTCGTCTTTTTTGCACCAATTTTAATTACGAAGCTATGACCCAAAGATATGTTTTTTTGAATATGAACACTAGATTTCTGTGCCATTTTCTGAAAACTTAATTTTTTCTGATTTTAAAAATATATAACATCGTATGGTTCGTATCAATAAATCAATATAAGTATAGAAATTGGTCAAGAACCTATATTCATCTGAGTCATAATACTTTCTATGGTTTCAATTGTCGATAAGCACAGGAAAATTTAGTATCGTAGAATTTCCCAATTTCTTTCAAGTAGTCTTTTCATTTCTATGTTCTTGTTATAGAAAGCTCCATTTTTCTGTGCTCATCAACAGTTGAAACCATAGAAAGTATTGAGACTCGCATGAAAATAGGTTTTTGACCAATTTCTATACTCATATTGATACAAACCATACGATGTCATATATTTTTGAAATCAGAAAAAATTAAGCTTTCAGAAAATGGCACAGAAATATAGTGTTTCCATTTAAAAAAACATAACTTTGGGTCATAGCTTCGTAATTAAAAATGGAGCAAAAAAGACGAGCATGCCACTGGATTCTACGTGAAAAAGTGCCTGTAGAAAGTTTCAATATCAGAGCTCTATCATCAGTATTAGCGGAGATATAAATTTTTTCCGTTATCGCCATTTTCAAATTTTCGCTTATAACTCGAAAACAAAAAAAGTTAGCCAAAAATGAATACTACTCTTGTCAGTTTCTCCGAAAAAGAGATCGAGAATGGGGTATCAGATTTTGTCCATCTCCTCTGGTTCAAAAGTTGTAGTGCTAAAACATCGAAATATGCCCACCCTGTACAGGGTGGTCAGATTTCGATGTTCCAGTACTACATCTCCTTAATCAAGCGAGATATAAAAAAAGTAATATATGTTCCCTTTTTTCGAGAAACATAAACTGCTGAAAACCGCAAGTCGATAAGGATAAGGATTTTGACAATTATTATAATTTGGTATAAGTTCCGCAGTATTTCCGTTATGCTCTTGAAATGAATACATTTTTAAGTCAATTTTTTTCAGTACTTTTTGCCAGTGCTATTGAAATTTCAGTGCCGCTTCAAATCTTAGAGAAATTAAATATATTTTTTTTTTCGAATGGAGACCATAGTACGCTATGATGTTTTTCAAAAGACTTTTCTCAGACAATTTCAAAAATATATATGTTTCATGATATACTTCTGAAAGTAAATATCAAAAATTTCGAAAAAAAAACACATTTCCTATACTATTCATAGTGGAAAAAAACAGTTTTGAAAAACATTTTTTGAGGCTATAATTGATGTTTTCTAAATCAATTTGACAGCCTACAATTGTGCAAAAATTCAGTTCCATGGCTTCCTCAGTTGGAAAAAAGATTAATCAAAAATTTACCTTTTTTTTGATTTTGTTGATCAAAAATGTTTTTCTGGAATTTTCGATATATAATATACAGGGTGAGTCTTTGACTTGTACATATATTTTAACGGGATATTCCTGAGGTCAAAAGAAAGACTTTTTGTCTCTACCATTTCTTCCGATTCGGATCGGTTAGAAAGATACAGGCTGTTGAAAATCCATGAAAAAATGTAATTTTCGAAGATATCTCGTGTACGATTTCATCGAATGAAATGATTTTCAGAATATAGGTTCTCATTAATGTGGCAAATGTTTTGCGAATACAAAATTCAACTCACATGTTTTATTTTTTTCGTTATGACCAATATATACCATTCCATTCCATAATTATGGCAGAAATTCTATGATCCCGACCCTTGGAAGTGAGTTGAATGCCATTTAATGAATATTTGGCCATTTTGGAAAACAAAAGTATTCATCGTGAAATCTCGTGAAATGTTATTAATGATTTAAAAAAATCTATATCAGTGAAATTAAAAAAATTGGTGACTTTGGCTGAATATAATTCTGTTCAGAAAATTCGCAGAATTAAATTTCTGCTACATTTTCTCGAAGGTTCAGGTCGTAGATCTAATGCTCGGAAAATTTTCAGTGTCATATTTTCAGGAGTGGCATAGCCCATTATGAAAGTTTAAGATGGTTATATCTTTTTATCTAGGCTGAATCAGAAAAAATGCTATACGAAAAAAGTATTTCTTTTGACCTCAACAATCTATGCTTTGAATATATGTATGAGTCGAAGACTCACCCTGTATAGAGTGTACTAAGTTCGACTGCTTATAAGCCGTTTCTGGAGAACTGGATCTATTTGAAATCTGAAGATTTGGATTATGTTATTGTTTGACATTATCTACCGAGCAAAAATAGTCTTGGAGCCTGAGTACTCTCAGTTATACAGGGAGTGAAAAAAAAATTTAAAACATTTCTTTGGTTTTTTTTTCTTTTCGAATTTGATAGAGTATTATATTCTGAATGCATTCGTACTAAAATCGTTGCATTCGTCAGAATACTCTTCAGAATATCGAGAAAAAACTGAAGAAAAAGGGAGATGAGAGTATATTCGGTATCATGTTTGTTGTTTATTTTCTAAATATCTCAGGCACGAACCGTTTTCACATTTTTGAAGTCGAAGATTGTGAAAATAATGTACATTTCTAGAATTTGAGAAATTCGTCACAGGGTGTTCCAAATATTGGGACAAAAATTGGTATCAAAATTAGCCCATAACTTTCGTTTTTCAAATTAGAACCCTATTTTTTCATGATTGCGTTAGATTCTGCGAAGAAAAATTTTGAAAATATTCTAACATGTTGATGCTCTTAAAATCAATAATTCTTGAGTTATTTAGAATTTTCTTATTCTGAATCGTACGTAGCGTCAAGTTGATGAAATCTTTTCCATATAAACAATGAGAAATAAATTCAGAAAAGAGGTGTGTCACTAGTGAGTTATTGGAATAATTTATCTTCTATGACCAAGGCCATTGTTGATATGAAACAGATTCTACGAATTTGATGCTATACGACATGAAATCAGAAAATCCAGAATAACTCAAGAATTATTAATTTTAGGAGCATTAACATATTGGAATATTATCATCATTTTTCTTCGCAGAATCCAACGCGATAATAAAAATAGGGTTTTAATTTGAAAAACGAAAGCCAATCTTGATCCCAATTTTAAACCCAACATTTGGAACACCCTGTGACGAGTTTTTCAAAATTATATAAATGTACAATATTAACATAGTCTTCGACTTCAAAAATGTGAAAACGGTTCGTGCTTAAGATATCTAGATTAGGAATAACAAACAATACCGAATACTCTTATCTCCCTTTTTTCTTCAGTTTTTCTCGATTTTTTGGAAACTAATTTGACGAATGCAACGATTTGGGTAAGAATGTATTCAGAAATTTATATTCTATCAAATTCGAAAACAAAAAATTAGAAACAATTTTTTTTTCATTTCCTGTATAACCAAAAGTGGTCAGGCTGCAAGAATATTTGAGCTCGGTAGATAATGTCAACAATAATTATCAATTTAGATTTCAAATTTGTAGGTCTACACCATTTCCAATTGTAATTCAGAAATTGTCAATTGACATTCAGAAAACATCACTTGTATTTCAGATTAGTCAATTGTATTTCAAAAAACAATTGCGTATTTCAAAAAACATCAAATGTTATTCATATTTGTCAATTGAATTTCAGAAAATTGAATTGAATGATCCGAAATACATTTGATGTTTTCTGAAATTCAATTGACTAATCTGAAATTCAATCGACGCTTCCTGAAATTTAAGTGACTTGGCTGAAATACACTTTACGTTTTCTGAATTAGACTTTGAAATGGTGTAGTTCTCAAGAAACGCCTAATACGACTTCGAACTTGGTACACCCTGTATACTTGGAAGAATATCGTTATATATATTTGATTTAAGCTCGGAAGTACATCATGATTCATATTTCTGAAATTGTCAAAGAAAAGTGTATCGTAGAATATTATAGCGCACTATAGTTTCCATTTGAAACAATTTTTTTTTTTTAATTTTTCTTAAATTTCGATTCAACACAGAAATTTCGAAAGCACCGGTAAGAAGTACTGAAAAAACTGCCTTAAAGATATTTTCAAGGCCTACTTCCAATACTGAAGATGATATAACCAGTTATAAACAATTGTCCAAATTCCAAAATCACCCTGTAGCGTGGAAACTAGACACCTTAGCGACTTGTGGTTTTCAGCATTTCATGTTTCTCGAAAAAAGAGAATATGATATGTATATACCTTTTTTCTATCTCGCTTAAATTTGGGGATGTAGTTCTGAAACATCGAAATCTGATCACCCTGTACTGAGTTGTGCCGTTCGATTTTTTCCAAAGTCTCTCTATTTTCCCTCAAAATCAAAATTGAATTTTTTTCTTCTACTTATGTAATACAAAATCTTGAAATCTAAGAAATAAGTTTCTTCAGGTTAAGTTGATTATTTCTGTTAGACTTCGCCTTTTTGGTAGGTAGAGGTTATTCCTTCTGATGTAATTTTATTGGTTTTTGTAATATGTAGTTATATTGCTTACTGAATAGAGTCAATTATCATAATTATTATTATATAACAGCACTTTCGTTGTTTCTTCTCACAAATAGATAGGAAAATTTGTGTTACATTTGTGCTGTCTTGTGTCCTGAAAATTTCACGAAAATTCTGCAGATTTTCTGGCGAATAACGAAAATGAGCAAAAAGCGAGCCCATTATTTTTCATTTCAATGAAAATTTTTTTATATGATTGTGATGTCAACTTGTGCCGGTGAGATTTCACAGAAAACAAACTTGTTTTCCTCATATGACGAAAATAGAGAAAATCAATAGAAATCAGCATAACTGACAACAATGTGTGTAAAGTTTTAGAATTTTGCCTCACCCAAAGAATACAGCTGTCGAAACGTAATTTTATTCCCATGCTTTCTGTAAAAGATGATGATATTCCTATATAGCGTTCAATCTCTTAAATGTAGGGAAGGAATTCGTTGCATAGTGCAAAATTATGCTTTTTTGATTTCGATATTAATTTTTGAATTTACCATAAAACCATCCAGATGTTGGTTTCAACATGTAATTTCTTATTATTGTCGATTTCGACTCGTTTTTAAGCAGTGATTTTTTTGATAATTATATTAACGGATATTTCAGGCTGTAATACTCAATAAAATCTGCCCAAATGCAATGCGAAATAGTTTTCTGCTCGTAAAATACACTGCGCAAAAAAATTAAGGCACATTCTGAAAATCTGAATTTTAATGATAATTGTTTATTAATTGATATGTACACGACCAATTGAGTCATATTATTTTGTAATTGAATCTAATAGGACTAGTCCTCGATTCAAAACTTTTGATAATAATAATAATAATAATAATAATTTTCCAAATACTGAAATGCTGAAAAGTGATTAAATACTTGGTATTTCCACCCCTTGCGTTAATTACAGTTCAGAAAGGACGGTTCATACTCAAAATGAGTGATCTTAAAATGTTCTGATCTAATCCTTCTCAGATTTCTCCGAGTTGGATTCCTAAGTCATTGAGAGTAGCTGGATGATTTTCTGAACTTCTCAGCCTTCTATTGAGATTGTTCCAAACCTTCTCAATCGGATTGAGATTTGGACTTCTTTCTGGCCATTCCATTCGAGAGACTTCAACCTCTTCAAGGTACTCGTGAACGATGCACGCACGATGGGGTCTGGCATTATCTGTCCATAAAAATGAAATTTTCACCAATGTATGGGGCAAATGGCACTACATGCTCTTCAAGAATGTTCCCAATATACTTATCAGCATTCATAACTCCATTATCAACGACCAATAGATCTGTGCGAGCAGTCAAAGTTATTCCACCCCATACCATAATCGATCCTCCTCCGAAACTAGTAGTATTTAGGAAATTGCACTGAGCATATCTTTCATGAGGACGTTTGTATACAAGGGAACGTCGATCACAATGGTAGAGGCAGAATCTAGACTCATCTGTGAAGAGAACTCTTTCCCAATCGGCCTCTTCCCAATGGATATGCTCTCTTGCAAAATCCAAATGCACCCTTCGATGGGCTGGGGTAAGAGCCGGGCCTCTTGCCGCGACACGAGGCCTTAAATCATATTCTCTGAGGCGATTTCTCATTGTCTGAGTGCTAATTTGCACCCCATGAATTTCCTCAAGCTGATTTTGAAGAAGACGAGCGGTTGCAAACCGTTGTCTCAACGAAGAAACTCTCAAGTAACGTTCTTGAATGGCAGTTGTCACCCGTGATCTACCCTGTCCTGGTCTTCGGACATTCATACCTGTCTTCCTGAATCGCTGCAACTTTCTGGACACACTTGTATCGGAAACTCCAAACCTTTCTGCAATTCTTGTGTATGTCCACCCATCTTCTAGCAAAACTACCGCTTGGGCATAGCGATCGAGTGTAGAAAATCAAACGAAAGAAAAACTATTGATTACTAGAATTGATCGAGAACAACTGATTTTAGAATGGAGCCAATACATTCAAAATCTGATAATATCATCTTTTTTTATTCCTGCGGGGAAAAAAAATCTGTATTGAAGAAAAACATTGAAAGTGGATAACATGCATAATTCTGATAAAAATGATCATCATTGAGAACACCTTCAGTTGTAGAATAAATTTGAGATTTCCATAATGTGCGTTAATTTTTTTGCGCAGTGTATTTAAAAAACTGTGACATATGAACAGTTAAATATCTTATTCAAATCTTGATGCAAAAGATGCGGTACGGCTCAAATAACGATATCCAACCATTTCCACGTTTCCCCTACTCCTGGAAAAAATTTTATGACTTTTTTTCCTGGAGACTCAAACGCCAGATCAAGCGCGAAACCGTCTTTCAGAAAATATTTTTTTTCCAGTACTTGTGAGCGTTTTGGACTAATGAATTCTCACGTTGAGTAATCTTTGGCGAAAGGGCTTCCCAACATTATATTCATTTGGGGGTGAATTCAAATTTGCGACCCTTACATCGAATTAACAAAAATAAATGAGAGAAATTCATACATTTTTCTGAATATTTCAGTTTTATGATGGTTTTTGATTTAAAAAAATATGATTCTAATGCTCCTTCGTTTTGAGAAGTCAGTTGTGAAAACGCGAATAGAATAGGACGGTTCATTTTGGAGTATTTAATTTTTGAATTTCACGTTCCACCATCCGGATGTCGGAATTAAGATCGCTGCCTCACCCAATCTTTTTCATTTTTTTCGACTTTTGCTTGGTTTTGTGCGCTGATTTTTCATGGAATCGTTTTATAATTGAATTCTAAACGAATTAAAAGAGAATAATTTTTTTTTTCATTATTTCTCAGAGTAGTTTATTTTTCGATATTTTGAAATTTTGAAAAAATTTTTCGTTGCATCCTTCTGCATTTTCGAAAATGTTTTGTTGTACTAAATGGTCCTAGGATTGTGCTGCATTGTGCTGTTGAATTTTTTCTATTCTATACGATTCTCAAGTCATGAATTTCACAAAATGTGTTGAACGAACACGTGCCTCGTACAACACTTATGGAAGAAGATTCAAACGACGCTAAGCATTACCCTATTTGAGAAAATTTCAAGGTTTTTTTCAGATTCCATACCAATTTCTGATAATATGTAAGTTACACATAAAAACCTTGGGCAAAATGATTCTCAATGAACAAAAAATCAAATTCGAAAAATGAAACATGAAACAATTTCTGGTAAAACCAGAAGTCGAACTTAACTGAAATTTTTCCAAGAATTCAACTCTCCCAACAAAGATTATCTTTACAGGGTGTTTGTTCTCAAATGAGCCACCCCGTATATTTCTCATCCCATAGAGAATGGAAAATTTCCAAAATTTTTTTTGGGGGACATCTTCAACCCCTCAAAATTGAAAAGGGGAGAGGGGCTGTGTAATACTTCATTTGAAATATCTAAGAAGACTGTTTACAACGGTGCATCAAAAAGGTTATTTTGATGAAGCATTCTAGCCAAAAATCAATATATTTACTCAAATTTTTGTGACTCAGCCTGAAAATTTGGAGGAACTACGCCAATGAATTGTAAATGACTGTCGTCAAATAACTCGAATTACACTGAACTATGTGACAGACGGTTTTCAGTCAAGATTTGAACACTTGTTTTAAAAACGCATATAAATTTTTTATTGTTAGTGTTAGCATAGTAAAACAATTAAATTTTATTAAGCATGTGACTTTTTTAAGATTTTTCAGGTTTTCGAGAAGAGATCAGTAAATATGGGCTTATACATTGTAAAAATAACCAAAATGCTCAAAGTGGCTCAATTGAGCTTTTGCGAGAACGATTCATTAAAATTACGTTTTTTATGCACAGTTGTAGAAATGCTTCCACGATCTTTAAAATGAAGTATCACTCAAATCCTCATCCCTATTGAATTTCAAGGGGTTGAAGCACCTCATCTCAGGCAGTTGCTCGTTAAAGCCTCAAATATACAGGGTTATTCACGAATATGGCTCTATAGAATATTTTTAGGAAAGACACAACATTCAGGAATGAAATTCTAAAAGTGAGCTTCAAGTTAGAAGACGACTTCTCGTATATTTTTTGAACGTTCTAGGACTTAAGGTTTTTCTGGGAGTGACATCAACTTTCGTTTTTTTAATGAGACGACCCATTTTTTATTGCATAAATAGATTCTCCATTTAATTCTGAGTCTCTTTGATTTCAAGAGTTTGAATTTTCTCGAGAAAATTCTCTTTAAATGAAGAAATACGAAAAAAAATCTCTGTTGAAATACAGACAACTTCGAGGTTTTTGCATTAGAAATGCTCATTTTTGAGAATCTCCGAGAAGAAAAGCTGATGCTTCTTTTCCGATAGCGTGATTTTCAGAATATGATACAGGTGGTCATAAATTCTTTGTCAAAGTTACAAGTGACGAAACATCAAAAAATCATTTTTTTTTTAAATTGGAACCCCATTTTTTCGAAGCATTTTCGAAATCCTCGTCAAAAAATAATAGGAGCATATGTCCAAGACTCTTATCCCAAAACGAATATTTTTCAAGATATTCAGGAAAAACTATTTGGTCTTCTGGAAATCTCTGTTATCGAGAAAACATTTTCTTATAGATAGATAGTGTGTACGCAAATCTAATTGAGAACAGAGAACAGCTGAGTAACAAAATAATTGAAACGTTTCACAATTTAGATCATTTAGAAATTCGGGATGCGATACAGTATGTTCAAAATGTCTTGAAAAGAAGGACATTTTGAACATTTGCTTCCATGAACCGTTTTTCTTCTATTTCTCCTCAAATTGTGTCAAGCTCTTTGTTTTTTGAAGATTATGATAATTTCCGCAAATTCTTAATTCTGGAGAATTTCTTTTTTGTCATGGTAGGGAAATTTGAACTTTCAGTAATGAAATTGTTACATGTTCTGTTAATTATTCTTTCAAAATCATTACAAATTATTTTTTTTGTCTGCATTTCTGAGAATTTTTTTAGTCGACTTCACTAATACTCACATTGAGAACTTTAAACCAATTGTTGCTCTCGCATTACAGATGATTATTGAAGAACTCAACTCGTCTGAACTATAGAAGATATATTCTCGATAACAGAGATTTCCAAAAATTTTACTTCACTGCTAATAATTTTCCACTAGAAGAACACATTTTGGATGAGATTGTAAATTGAAGACGAAATCATTTTTCCTGAAAATCTCGAAAAATATTCATTTTGGAATAAAAGTCTTGGACGTATGCTCCTATTATTTTTTGACAAAGATTCCGAAAATGCTTCGAAAAAATGGGGTTCCAATTTGAAAAAATGATTTTTTCATATATCGTCACTTCTAACTTTGACAAAGAATTTGTGACCTATTGTATCATATTCTGGGAATCACGCTATCAGAAAAGAAGCATCAGCCTTTCTTCTCGGAAATTCTCAAAAATGAGAATTTTTAATGAAAAAACCTCGATGTTATCTGTATTTCAACAGAGTTCAACTTTGCGAATTTTTTTCCTCATTCAAAGAGATTTTTTCAGGAATATTCAAACTTTTCAAATCGAAAAGACTCAGAATTCGATGGAGAATCTATTTATGCAATGAAAAATGGGTGCTTTTATTTGAAAAACGAAAGTTGATGTCACTTCCGGAAAAACCGGAAGTCCTAGAACCTTCAAAAAAATATACGAGATGTCGTTTTCTTACTTGTAGCTCCTTTAGAATTTCAATCCTGAATCTTGTGACTTTCTTAAAAATATTATATAGAGCCATATTCGTGAATAACCCTGTGTACCTCAAAAGAATCCCCCAAACAAAAACACATGAACTATGAATTTCTTCCATGAATTTAAGAATTATATCTGCAGAGGCGGGAAGATGACTATGATGATGAAGAAGGGAATTGAAATTTTTCCTGGAATTTTCATAAATTTTGACAATAATGACACAATAAAAATATTAGTAGGTATAAATTAGATTAGAAATGAATATAAGAGAAGTTTGAATTTTCGGTAATGAAATTGTTACATGTTCTGTTAATTATTCTTTCAAAAGCATTAAAAATTATCACATTTTTTCTGCATTTCTGAGAATTTTTTACGTTGTATTCACTAATACTCACATTGAAAACTCCAAACAAATTGTTGCTCTCGCATTACAGATGATAATTAAAGAACTTAACTCGTCTGAACTATAGAAGATATTCTCTCGATAACAGAGATTTCCAAAAATTTCACTTCACTGATAATTATTTTCCAGTAGAAAAACACAGTCAGAATGAGATTGAAAATTTTCCTGAATATCTCGAAAAATATTTTGGGATAAAAGTCTTAGACCTATGCTACTATTATATTTCAACGAAGATTTCAAAAATGCTTCGAAAAAATGGGGTTCCAATCTAAAAAAACGATTTTTTGATGTTTCATCACTTCTAACTCAAACAAAAAATTTGTGACCTCCTGTATCATATTCTGAAAATCACGCTATCGGAAAAGAAGCATCAGCCTTTCTTCTTGGAGATTCTTAAAAATGAGAAATTTTAATTGAAAAACCTCGAAGTTGTCTGTATATCAACAGAGTTAAATTTGAATTTTTTTTTTATTTTCTTATTTGAAATTTTCATTAAATTTAACATTTTTCTCAAGAAAATTAATCAAAATGGAATCAAGAGACTCAGATTCAATGGAGAATCTATTTATGCAATAAAAAATGGCTCTTTCCATTTGAAAAACGATAGTTGATGTCAGTTCCGCAAAAACCGGAAGTCCTAGAATCTTAAAAAAATATACGAGAAGTTGTCTTCTCACTTGAAGCTCACCTCTATAATTTCAATCCTGAATCTTCTGTCTTTCCCAAAATTATTATATAGAGCCATATTCGTGAATAACCCTGTATAATTCAAGAGATTCCCCCAAACAAAATCAGTCCACGTTTTTCGGGAAACGAGTGAACTATGAAATTCTTTCATAAATTTAAGAATTATATCTGCAGTAGTTCGAATTGAAATTCTTCCCACAATTTTCATAAATTTTGACAATAATGAATCTGTAAAATGACACTTCTGATAAAAATATTAGTAGATATAAATTAGATTAGAAATGAATATAATTCAAGAATTTTTCCCAACAATTTCTCAATTACATGGCCAGGTTGGTGTTATTAAATAAAGTGATACTTGATTAAAAATAGATAATTAACAATGAAAAATGAATTAAATATGAAAGTTGATAATAAATAATGAATGTCAATTTATTTAATAACATAATTTGAGAAAAAGAAAATCTCAGTGACAAAATCTAATATCATTTCCCCAACCTCATGATAAAAGATCTCTGAGCCTGGGATTTGAAAATGGTATTAATTTGATGATTACTATTTTGAAATCATCTATGTTTCAAAAATATTCTCGATGTGGCCTCCGTAAAGGCAAAGAATTTTTTTTTCTTAAAAACACTTGGCTTCACAGTCGCAAAAAGAATTGGGCGTTTTCCATCACTTGAGAAACTAGCAAGCGGGCCCTGAATAGAGCCACTGCTAAAATCTCATTCAGTGAAAGAGGAAGTACAGATTTCTTTTTCTGCATTTGATTGGAGATATGAAACTTCATTTTGACGCAATTGGATGTCACCACCTTAGTACTTTGTAATATTTTACTCATTACTTCACAACCAATTGCTTTAAATTTTGAAGTTTTTTATGAAGATTTTGTCCTGAGATGTACGGGATACTGATGAGCCCCAACAAGGCCGAAACCGGTATATCTCTCATCTCAGTGACAAAATCTAATATCATTTCCCCAACCTCATGATAAAAGATCTCTGAGCCTGGGAATTGAAAATGGTATTCATTTCGATGATTACTATTTTGGATTCATCTATGTTTCAAAAACATAATTTGATTTTTTCATCGAAAATACTCGAATTATATTTTGATTTTAATCTCATTTATACTAAATGTCTTAAGCCCTGGCAGAATATCATCGCAAATTTCACTTAACTCATTTTTGAGATACACCCTTCAATTTCAAGCTTGCTAGCAATTTTCAGCAACCGAAACTCTAACTTTCCTGGCCTACCATTCGTAGCAACAAATCAAAACTTCCCTTCGGTAGAAACAAACGGGGAACAACTGAAACAAACGAGAAACATCTAAACACACCCACGCGCTGTTCCGGATCATTTCGCATTAACGCTGCACGTAAACATACGAAAAAAATTAATAAATAAATATCGAATTCAAGGATTCGCAAACACGACTAATTATCATTCAAACAACTGTCAGTATCGCTCCTTTCTAAGATCACGCAGAAACGGAGAATTATGAGGAACATCCTTCGTTTGAGGCGAGTGTAGCCTTGCTGTTACCGGATTTGTTGTTGAAGATGAAACCGTATACAGCATGGCGCAAATGTACGTCATCGATAATTTTTTTCATCAGGAATAGTAAATTTGACGAGGTATGTAATCTGTCGAGAAAATGATACTGAAGAAATCTAAATCATGAAATGAACATCAGGAAAACATGTTACCACCAGCGAAGCCAGCAAATACTTGACCACAATGACATTAGGGTCAGTGACTCAATTTATCCCTATAAACTTTTCAGACGAGTATAGTTGATTTGATCTCCTAAATTGAAGGGTCTCGTTGTTTTGTCATGTATGCCATAATCAGAACCATACTTGATACAAATTTAGGAGTCATCTGGATTTTCATACATGCCAGAACTGCAAGCACCAGCTTTAAAATGAAAAAAATCATCGAAATCGGTTCAACCAGTTCTGAGGTAACAAACATTAAATAGTTTTTGTACAACTGCCATTAAAAGTGACACTTTTAATGACAGCAATCAATGTTAAAATTGATTGTTTACGTGGAAGCGTGTTAAGAATATTTTAAACATTAGTGTTAAACATATTTTTAGCACTCCATTTTCTTATGATGAAATCATATGAGAAAAATTCAGCAATTGCAAATTTTTATTATCAATATTTAACAATCGTTACTTATGAACATTAATATTAATCGTAAAACTAGAACAATTACTAACATTAATGCCTTGTGACGTTAGGGAGCTTCGCAACACATTATTAGAATCCTCAGCACCATCAGCAGTTGTAGAAACCGGAAGTACAATATTGGACGATGATGAACCAAAATCTGTTGAGGTTGGGAGAATTTTTTCATCAATGACATTTCTATATGCAATGGAATGATCAACATAGCCCTCGGCTACCGTCTCAGATTTACATCCGCCATGTTTCTTTATTTCCGTAATATTTGCTCCTGATTCTGCTAGCAATGAAGCGGAGGATCTTCGAAAACAGTGTCCTGTATATTGCTCTGGTTCAGGCAGTTTGTGGAATTCGGCAAAAATAGATGAAATTTTCCTAAATGTACTAATACCAACTGAATTGGCAGTGCATTTATTATTCATAGGTTTATTTCAGGTAAAAATGACGATGTTTGATGACAGAAGGACGCAGTGCCAAGTACTCATGAAAATAGTCTACGTACTTCCCAACAATACTGAAAGAACGACTGACTTTCGTTTTTGTAATTGGAAGTTATATAACAATGATTTATTTGTTATTTCGATGTCTTCCATTGATAAATTACACAATTCTTCACGCTGACAGGCTCCAAATAATCCGAAAATAGTTGAAACCTTAACCATCAAGTATTTCCCATCTGATGCCTTCTTTATAAACTTTTCAACTTGTTCACTAGTGGGAATTTTTGATTTTTTGGGACGATATCCTTCACTTTCCCGTTTTAAATATGCTATTACCTTAAAATGTTTACTAACATCAACACCATTTTTAACGAGAGCGCTTGACTTTATTATTGAAAATTTGCTACACAAAGTTGATGAACTCCATATTTTTGATTGTTTGCCAGGAAAACAGTTTCACAGAAGCTCCCTTCTACATTTTTCAATTTACACCAGGACAGGAAATTGTTACATGCAATATCGTACTACTGAACTTTTAGGTAGGAGTTCCATATTTGCTCTTCTTGCAGACTCTTCAATATCCAGAGGACAAACATATTAAGCAGTTAAAAACCCAAGACGAAAATTGGCCAGGAACGAAATTCAAATGACAGCGTCTTTTCTCATTTGTTAGCAATCATAACGTTAGCAACGTTTGCCATTCACAATTATTTAAATATTGAAATGCATTTTGAAGTTTATTGTCTTTGCAAATTTGCCCATTTCATTATCAAAATAGCTTCGAGGCTCGTGTTCGAATATTGCATTCGTGTTGAAATAGGAGATCATTCTGCAACTTGTTTCAGAATATACTATTTTGTATTTCAGTATTGTGATGAATTTCTTACAGTACTATACCTTTTCAACTTCAAATTGAGACTAATTACATTCGAATTGGGATCAAACAATTTCAAAATGAGAGTAAGCAACTTCAAATTGGTAAACACAATCGAATTGGGAATAAACACATTCAAAATGGGACTAAACAATCTCATATTGGAAAATGCAATTTTTTTTCATTAGAGAATTTTCACGATTCTGAAGACTCTGAATCTGCGGCAAGAGACCAACATGTCATTAATAAAAATTACTAAAAACAGTGCTAGAATGAAATATTCCAACATTGTTTTGTTCTACGAGATGTGGCATAATGAAATACCATTACTTTGCTGGGCGAAAAAATTTTGAATACAACCATACTGATGATTAAAACGACTGAAAAAAAACTGTTCAAATGTATTGAACATACTGATGATTAAAACGACTGAAAAAAAACTGTTCAAATGTATTGAACATTTTTTCAGGTGTTCAGCATTGTTATTGTTGAATTCGTTGATTGAGGATTGAGGATTAAAGAAGTCTATGGGCTGTGCATACTTGATGCTTCAATCAAGCGTTCATTAATCTCGACAATGTAACCACAAATGTAACCGTTACCTATGTACGAGAATATTAAATATACTGCCCCACAAAAAATGTGGAAGTTCAGAGATTTTATGAAAGTTGTCAATTCTTGTCCATTTTTGGGAATTAAATTGTTTGTTCTGAATATCTAAAACGGTTTTTTGCTCCTCGATTGCTAATTTCATGAATTTCAGGAAAGTTATTATTGTTTGAGCTTCTAAGAATTTTTGATCATTCATTGTTTGACTTTCTTTTAATCAACTTTAAGTCGAGATCTGAAAACTGGTTTAGGAATAATGCCTGTTTTCAACTGAAGCTCACAGAACCTAGACAAGACCTAGGGGTCTGAGAAAGTGTTGGATAAGTGAGTGAATATTTAGAATTGTTCTATTAAAGAAATTCTCGACAAAACATTTGAACAAAAAAATCGAAATCGACTCCAAAAATGAAAATAATTCTGAGGACCACATTCTATTTTCGTAATAATTTGATTGACATTTAAGTCATTTCATGAACTCTGAAACCTATTCAATATGTAGATGAATAAGCAATCATCTTTTCACTTAATAAATCATATTTATTTTCAATGTTTTGAATCCCAGTGAATTACTAACTAGTTTGTCTGAATATGGTTAGACATACAGACGTGCTGATAATTTGAGATGAAGCCGTTCGTTTAATATTCTTCATCAACTTACAGGACAAAATCTAATTCAACTTCATGAAAAATAATTTATTTATGCTGATGACATTCCTCTGGCTTTCCATCATTAAAATTTTCAGAGCATAGAAAGTACTATTACCGTAGATAATTTAAAATTTACAGTTCGAACTTTAATGAAAATGAAACTGAGAATATTGAGTGTCACTTTCGGTTTTTCTTCTTTGAAAAATAATTTCAATCCTAGATATCTTGGAGCCAAATTTGATTCCTCCTTATATTTCAACGCCTATTTAGAGTGTGTCTGAAGCTTAAAACTTGAAACAATATTCTTCAGAAACTATCTGGTTCCTCATGGGGCGCTGATGCAACAAAACTTCGTACGGCAGCGCTTGCTTCGGTTTTTTCTGCTGCTGAATATTGTTGCCCTGTTTGGATGAACAGTGTTCATGTAAAAAAAAAAGGATGCCCAATTAAATTTTTCTATGAGGATTATTACTGGTACTATCAAATCTACACCTACTCCTTGGTTACCAGTATTCTCAAATATTATCCGTCCCCATATTCGCTGAGAGACAACAGCTTCGAATTTTTGGAACAAATTTAATTCCTTTACAAATTAATTTCCAATACTCACCAATATTCCAGATAATGAGGTCTCCAGATTGAAGTTGCGTAAACCTTTTTGGTCAAATTTCCGATTGATATGAATAGAACGACAAGGAAATTTGGCAATTTGAATGGAATACAGTAATTTTTTTCAACAAAGATATAATTTCTGATCCGCGTTTTAGAATTCCTGTATTTGAGAATATGGTCTGTTCGTAATCGTATTAAAACAGGTTATAGACGATGTAACAGCATGCTTTCCAGATGGCATTCGATTGAAAGCCATAGTTTTGAATTTGGGGAAGTTGAGGAGTCAATTCAACATTTTATCAACAGTTGTCCCATTTATAAATTTCATACTGAATTCAAGAATATACATGAAGTAACAAATGCATTTTTGAAATGGCTAATATGAAAATAATTTGATCTGTTATTAACAATAATTGGTTTTTGAGATTTCGTCATTTTTTCATTTCAGACTGGTAGTATCTTTGTTTTGCTCCTAAGAGTTGAAGAGTTCCGTTTTTTTTTGTCATCGATTCTATAGTCAGAACCTAACCAAACTCTCATCAAATACCCTTGAAGTGAACCTTTTCTATAAAAAAAGTATTATCGAAATCAATAATGACTTTATTCGTCCAAGTATATAGGGTGTACCAAGTTCGACGGCCTATTAGGCGTTTCTGGAGAACTGGACCAATTTGAAATCTGAAAATTGGGATCATCTACATCATCTACCGATCCAAAATATTCTTGGAGATTGACCACTTTTAGTTATATAGAAAAGAGAAAAAAATTTTCAGAATTTTTTTTTTTTCGTATTTGATAGAGTATGCAATTCTGAATATATTCGTACTCAAATCGATGCATTCGTCAGAATACTTTCTAAATAACTCAAGAATTATTAATTTTGGTAGCATCAACATGTTAGAATATTATCATAATTTTTCTTCACAGAATCCAACGCAATAATGAAAAATTGGGTTCTAATTTGAGAACCGAAAGTTATGAGCCAATCTTGATCCCTATTTTTGAACCAACATTTGAAACACCCTATGACAGGTTATTCAAAATTCTTTAAATGTACAATATTTCCACAGTCTTTGTCTTCAAAAATGTAAAAAGATTTGTGCTTACGATATGTAGGTTATGAATAACAAACATAACACCGAATACTCTCATCTCTCTTTTTTCTTGAGTTTTTTCTCGATATTTGAGAAAGTATTATGATGAATGCAACGATTTGAGTACGAATGTATTCAGAATTGCATACTCCATCAAAATATCAAATTCGAAAACAAAAAAACAAGAAAAAAATGTTTGAAAATTTGTTTTTCTCCCCCTGTATAACTGGAGGTGGTCAGGCTCAAAGAATATTTGAGATCGGTTGATAATGTCGAACAATATCATAGTCCCATTTTCAGATTTCAAATAGGTCCAGTTCTCCAGAAACGCCTAACAGGCCGTCGAACTTGGTACACCCTGTATACCTACTTAATTCAAATGCTTCACCTCTCTTCAACCACTATACTGGTATTCGACGTTGAAATCGCCGTTCTTGAAGCGTTTAAACCACTAAAAGCAGCCTCAACATAGGTATTTGAGAGCATTCGATAAGCAAAAGCTGCAGATTTATACATACAAAAGCGGAAATTCAAAACCTCCCGTAAATGACGAGAATTCGGCTCGGAAACTGACAGGATTGATCGAGATAAACTTTATGATGTAGACACAAATCAAGTAATATGTCCATACCGTTATGTTAACAAATACCTAAGTTTATTTGTACGACATCTAAGATCTATTTATTTCAACTACCACTTACTGCTAAAGGCAGCTATTACAAAATGGCAGAAGTAAAGTTGTACCCCTAATGAACTCATCTGGTTTTCTCAAAGATGTCATTGTGAGAATTGAACCCAATTGAAAAAGGATCAAACTGCAAGTAACGCCTATCAAATGAGAGGAGAATAATCAAAATTGTTTCACCTACTAGAAAG
>JAVSIQ010000791.1:0-26566 GCA_038502775.1 Hippodamia convergens | reverse complement strand
ATATATATATATATATATATATATATATATATATATATATATATTTATGCCGATCGGTCTTTTCGAGGACGTTTCATATTTTTTCTATATTTTGAATTTTATGACATAGTTAGATTCTATTGTTGATGCTGAACCATATAATCCGATCAATTTCGCCATATGTGAATTTTTTAGCGAACTATATGGAAAAATGCATGTATGTGGCAATTCGAGGACATTTGATATATTTTTTTTTTCAATTTAGTTTCATCGGGTAGTGTATTTTCCTTCATCTTTTTGATGAATTTCGTTGATTACAACTTCTTCAATGCTTTTCTGAGGACTTTCTTGATATAACACATAAAATAAATTTTATTTGCCAGAAGACCTCGATAGCTCCCACTTTATCGGGTGACTCCATAGTATTTCAGGTGAAAGTTGAAAGCTTGATAGGTTGCTTGAAGGGGTCATGGGCGGTCCCAGGGGGGGTCATGAACCCCCCCCACCCCCAAAATTTTAAAATTAGATTTCTTATAGTGAGCTCTTCGTGCAAGAAAACCGACCAGAAAACTTCAAATCCATAACGGCGACCCCCCCCAAAATTTAAGGCTAGGACCGCCCTTGCAAGGGGTACGCCGCACTGCAACTATTCACCTTTTTTCAACACTGGACCAGACACGTCCCGCTTTTAAGAAGCGTTGCTTTCAACCAGGATCCCAAAATATTTTTTCGAAGTAGCCTATAAATTTATTTGGGTAATCCATCCCCCTTTCATCCTTTTTCTGTACTTTACTTTCATATCAAAGGAATATTCCGCATCAATAAAAAGTTCAACCGTCGTGATAGTAAATCTGGTGAGTATCTCATAAATATCTGTGTATACAATGGTTTTATAGGTGATAGTATTTCCTTTCTCAATATCATTTCCCTGTTTGCATTGTAGTAAAATGCTTTTGTATGCCCACTTCCTTGATGATGTCATCGCTTATGAAATTCACTGCTGAGCTTATTCAGTAATGCCACACAAAACTCAATTTCCTAACCTAATCTCAACTTCATGGGTTTTTTTCGTAACCTTCTGACTCACCTAGGTTATTAAAGTATTTCCACCAAAAGTGAATATTGGTATAGCAACAATGACGTACATCTATCACAATTTTTCAGGGTAACATCCATCAGTTCTAACAGATAAACTTCTTGGCCCATCAAACCTTTGTTGATTGACAAGCAAGGATCCTTACATGTTTACACCATATCACATAATCATTTTGTCACAGTTCATTTCTGGACACTCATATTCAAGCTTTCATTCTATGGTATCTCCATTCATCGAGATAACATAAGCGGTGGCTCTTCAGTGGCGGCAGGGTCTGCTTGACTAGAAATGTTAATTCTAAATCTGTCCATTTTCCGACGAAATTCACAAAAAATTTGAAGGAATAAAATCCTCAGCGGCCAAGATTGTACTTATATTGTTGGACCTAAAATATGCCAAAGTAGTCGCAATGGTCGACCCTGATTATTCGGCTCGGAATGATCGTGTAATCTCGATTTGGTTCGCTGTCACAGTTGTCGGCAAGGGATGATTACAGTAATGAATGATTATGTCTCGTCTCAATAAGTTGTTCGAGAGCGTTGTTATCGTTCGATTCACTCGTGAAGGATTAAGCTGGGTTCCCAGAGCTTCGTAGTGCCGCAGGCGACAGCAATTCAGCCAATCAGAGTATGTGAACAAAACTTCCCCTGGCCCCTACTTTTTCATTTCTGGTTGTCAAAATCTGTCGCGACACTCCCCTTTTGTAGTTGAAATAATTCAATTACATATTGGATTTCAGCGACAATCTCATGAAACAAGGAAGGGTGGGGATTGTCGCCTGCGACAGTACGAAGCCCTGAGAACCCGGCTTAAGTGGTAAGTGAAGTTTCGTCTGAATTACATGAGTCCTGAAATGAAAATTGGTTTTCTAAAACTGATCTGTCATGCAGTCTTGCATAAACTCCGTATGAATAGTTGATATTCGCCGGAGTGAACGATGAAATAAATTGAAGATTTAAGTTTGTCGAAGAAACCGGTAGTAGGAGCTTCAGGCATACATCGCTACATGGCGCAACTATGTGGTGATACTCAAAAGCGTCTTCTCGCATGGCTGTAAGAGCTGGCCTTCGTGTTTTGTCATTTTTCATTGTGGCTGTGGCTAAGTGGCACTGATGGCACTATGATGGAATTGGAGTGTCACCATCACTTCTCTGTTGCTTTGAAATAATCTACAGACTTTGGTCTCCACTAGTCTAATGTTGAGTTTGTGTGACATAGACTCATGAAAAAGATATGAATTTTTATTCACGGTGCTTTGAATGCGTCAGTGGTAATGGTCCCTAATTAATGCAAAACCTGCGGTCTACTTCTCTCCTTCCTGAAGAATAAATAAACTTACGTTTGTCTATCTGAAACATTTGTTGATTCTCGTATCGATTGATGTAATCTTCTGGCTCTATTTCTGATATTAATATTCTCTTGGAATCCTAGTGTTTCTATAACCTTATCTTAAATTTTCAATGAGGAACAGAATGTCTGACGTACTTACGTATTTTTTTTTAATTTTTTCAACCATAAACGCGATGAATAAAAATAATGCTCTGCGCCGAAGTCCGATGTTACATTCTACAATAATTTTTTTTCTCAAATTTTAATGAAGCCACTTATATATTAAAACAGCCGCCCTTTGACAGAATGAACATTAAACACGGGATGTCAAAACACATCATATGCAAAACCATTTTAACTTCGGCTCGTTTATTGTAAAGACCAATCTAACATAACCCTCACATCATAATTTCCCCAACAATCTTCGTTAAGGAGAAAATAGAATGAAATCAAATCGATCGAAAGTCTTTCTCTCACAAATTTATTCAAAAACTACCGGTTTCGGGAAGTCTCATGGCATCTTATCCACAATAAGTTCCATAGATTAATACTATATGCTTATATAACTGGCCTAATAATGGCCGGAACTACAGTGACTTTATACAATATTTGAATAAAGTCACTGTAGATTCCAAAATTTCTAGAGACTTTTGTATATTTATTGGTACCTTTTTTATGAATATAAATGATAAATAAATAAAAAATTAAATGAAAAATTCGAATTGAACGAAGTTTAGTTCGGGCAGTTGGCAGACAGAGGGCGCTTTATTCGACTCCATTATTATTATATTTTGATCAAAGATTATAGAGTATACTCTATAATCTTTGGTCCTGATAAAACCTCATACTTTTCCACTCTAATCTACAATATATGTCTCATTGGATTCTGAAGAGTCGCATTCAGAGTCCAATTTGATTTTGAATAAGCATCTAAAAGTCAAGCGCCCTCTTTCATCTTTCTCCCCCAACTACTGACCATTGAATAACTACAGTTACCCAGCAAACACGGCGATGGAAATGTAACTCTCATATGCGATGTAATCTTTACCTCTACACGAGCTCGCATATGCATCCAAAAGTCCTCCACATCAAGTACGCATTTCGGAACAATGAGTAGTTGAATATGCGATCGCAAAACTGGCCACAATGATACTCCATTTCTTGTCACATTTGAGACGCCTATGCGAGTTAATTTTGAGACCACTTTTCTTTATTTCTTTTTGACGTCGCATAGGAATTTTGATGTGATACTAGAAGATATCTTCAAATAGGGAGCCATTTCTTTTCGCATTTGGGACATATTTTGTTATACTCATTGCGTTGACTAATGAGAGGTTTTTTGTGATAAATATTAAACCATTTTTAATTCAGCCATTTCTTATCGCATTTGGGACATATTTTGTTATAATCATTGCGTTGACTAATGAGAGGTTTTTTGTGATAAATATTCAGATTCAATTTTGTTACTTTATATATGTGACGTTATTCGAAATTTTCAATTTCAATATTCGTCCAATAAGAAGATTTGCTCCCAATTATATTATTTTTTTTGACTGGCGGAGAGCAAATTTACCAATAATAAATTTATATATATCTTGGATTAAATCATTGACTGCATGAGGATAATGAAAACAACTATAATGATCAATAACATTAATATAATAACAAACAAAAAAATGGAAAAAAGTAAACAAAAAAGATGCAAAATAGGTTTGAGTACATAATATAGTAAGTTTCATCATCTGTCTTTCTTTCCTCTGCCTGGCATGTCGCAGCCATTCGTTCACATATTATATTCCGAAGTCTTTTTCCGAAATGCCTGTACTCTTCCTCACCACATCTGAAAAGAATGAAAGTATAAGTTGAAATAATCCTCTTTTTTTAAGCAAGTTCAAGTATTTGAGAAATCATATTAGATTATAGAATGATTGTACCTTTATTTTCTCCAATCGATAAATGATTAAGAAACCATAATTTATAACTTGAGTTATTTGAACAATTTCGTTCAACTATTCAATTCATTGGTTCAACATATTCCAATTGATGAGAGGATAAAAAAATAATTGTCAACGTTTTGAATTTTTATCGTATAAGTGTCTGAGGGTTGGTTTCACAAAACTTCGTTAAATTAATTGGAGCCACCGCAATTCGTTAAAACTTCAAAACGAGTAATTCGATCGGTTCGAATTTACGTAAGGTTGTTGAATGGTACAATCAAAGCTTTGTGAAACCCACCGTAAGTCATTGAAAAATTTCTGGACAACAAATTTACAAGAATTATTTGAATAACTGCAAAGGTTGTGTTTTACAGTATCGCGGCTACACCTCAAATCAATTTTGAAAGAAAACCTCAAATCAACTACCCACTGAATGAAATCTTCATAACGGGACTTTCAGCAATTTTATTATTTGACCTTTGGCCTGTCCTAAAACAAAGTTCGGCAGTTTCGTCGGTGAAAGTCCTTTTGAGGCATCTTACCACGAAATCTTTGCTGCCGTTACCCCCAACGGCCTCATATGTTTTGTACGGGAAAATCTTGAATTTGGATAAGGTGAACATTAGTTTTAGAAATTATAAGACATGAAAAATCCAAATAATATCAGATTTCATAGCAGTTTAACTAAAAATATAATAATTAGTGCAAATCTAGGCTTTCCAAATATAGTGACATAAAAAAAAAAATTAATTACTGAGAAATCTATACCGATATCACATAATATTTGGAAAAATTAGACCAGTGGAGACTTAGTTTCTTTCAAGTACACTTACTTTCTCAAAAACCAGAATTTGATTTCATTCGAATGCTTCAATTGTGTTTTTTGTGAATTTCGCATTGAATTTCTCCAATATTGTTGAATCATTCCTCATTAATTTGAATTCCAGATGATTGAAATCGATAATAAACCGAAATTATAAAAAAAATGAAGATATCGTGAAATGGTTTCTAGTGATGGTTTTCACAAAAATCGAACCCCGGACTCCTTTCATCATTTCGACCTGTAAGTCCAGAAGTACCACAAAGAGCCAAAATCGAGCAATTTAGGATACAATGTACATGTACAGCACTATTTCAGACAAGTTAACTGAAACTCAATTTTTCAAAGGGTGCTGCGCAGGTCTATTTTATGGAATTTTCAAATATCTTCAGAACCAAATAAAATATAAAAAATTCAACGGCAAACGACAATTCTCAGAAGAAAAATTTTTTTTCTAAATCAAAAAGTTCCTCGCCAACACACATATAAAAACTTCATTATATGTTGAATAAAATATCAAAATATTTAGTTCAGAACAATAGCTGAAAGAATTTACTTACCAA
This sequence comes from Hippodamia convergens, assembly GCA_038502775.1. Classification (NCBI taxonomy): domain Eukaryota; kingdom Metazoa; phylum Arthropoda; class Insecta; order Coleoptera; family Coccinellidae; genus Hippodamia; species Hippodamia convergens. The sequence goes on along the minus strand of JAVSIQ010000791.1, from coordinate 20,842 downwards.
TTGATGCACTCAAATTGCAGAAAACCAACACTAGTCACAAGATTATGGAATGGATCCAAAAGAAAAAACTCAAGTCTAAAAATTGTTATACGTTGAATCTGTCAGACGTAAACCTACCCCCCTTTCGTCTTACCAGTGTGAATTCCACAGTCCACACCGGGTTCTTATCTCGAGAGAAAAATATCCCGGCCTACTGTAATTAGGGGCAATAAATTGGTTTCTCTACAGTTGAAGATCGAAGAAATACTTACTCGGGTGCAAATTCAGCATTTTTAATGCAAAATTTGGCATATTTGATTCATGTATAGCATATATTTTTGGCGTTGAGCATATAGCATATTATTGGGCATATCTTCGAAAGGGAAAAGAGAAAAAAATTATTGACGGACATTTTCTAATATTTCGAAATCAACAGATGCACAAGAACCGACTGATTTTAGTACTTCATTCACTGTTACCCTCTTCAATGAATCAAACAAAGGAAGCGAGCAGAATTTTATAGTCTCGATAAATTTTTATGAGTTTGCAAAAACTGATATATCTGAAGAAACATTTCAGGAGCATTTTTCTTTCAAATCTGCCCGAAAACTGCACTTATATTTTGTTCACTTGTTATTTTACACCTGATTTTTTTAAATCGGATGTTACCGGGTAATCAGATGTTACCATTCCATGTCAGAATATGAAATTTCATCGAAATATCTGTCATTGGGAATTTTGAGAAATAAAGAAAATGAAAGAAAAATTGTTGATGGCACACCCTCAAGAATTTTTCAGAAATATAATGCACAATACACAAAACTCATACAATCACGGAAGTTCAATCTAAGTTTTTTTTTTTGAAATATAGATGAAAGTGAGACCAAGAAGCTCATTGTACAAGGTGAAATTTTTTTTTAATTTTCACCAAGCTTAACACTGTAATGAAGAAAAAATTGTAATTTTTGGAAAAATAAGAAAAAAATGTTCTGCTCTAAACTGAGCAGTTTTAGCTTGAATCTTTTGCATTCAAGGGACAACATGCGAAGCGAAAGTTGGCAGTAACAAAAATGAATCGATTTTTCCTAAAAAACCTAATGCAAATGGATATAAATATTTCAACGGATTGATTAAAAAAATGTCAGAATATGTGAAAGTTTGAGTTGTTTAACTCCTTGATGATGTAATGCATTTTTATATCTGAAGGAATTCAATCTCCTCCTAAATTCACACAAAATGTCATTATTCATGTAGCACCGGATAAAGATTAACATTCTACATTACCACAGAAAATATGCTACTCAACGTTACCTAAATTGAACGTGGTTAGGTGAAGATTTTGTGAGTTCTGCCGTTGATTTAGATCAATATAATTTTTTTCAACAGAATAGAATAGATCGACGGGGAGGTGGTGTTGGTTTGTATGTCAAAGACGCGTTTCGTTGTAGATTTCTGTGCTCGAAAATACTTGATCATATTGAATATATTTGCATAGAGGTACAACTTCGAAGTAAAAACATCATCATTTGTGTCATTTATAGACCTCCAAGTGCATCATTGGTCACGTTTTTCGAGGATATTGAGGAGCTTTTATCCGATTTGTATGCTAGGTTTGATAACATAGTCTGCATGGGAGATTTCAACATTGACATGTTGAGAGATTCAGCTCCGTCAACCAACCTGGAGAATGTTTTTCTGGCATTTGAAATGCAGCAGCTTGTTGGTGAGCCTACTCATTTTACGCGTACGTCCATGGCTCTACTCGATTTAGTCTTTACCAATTTAGAGTCAGTTTCGACTAGTGTCGTGGATGCGAATATAGCTGACCTCTGCGTGACGTGTGTAAGGTTGGAACTACAAGCGCCGGAGAGTACACCCATCAGTTTTCGTTACCGATCTCTTGGAAGGATTGATCTCCTTCAATTTCAGACCGATCTTGAAAACCTACCTCTGAATAATATTGCTGATATTGTGAGTATCGATGAAAAAATTGATTTTCTTAACAGCTGTATTCTGGGTCTATTTGAGAAACATGCGCCGTTGAAGAATTTCCATAAAATAACCAATTATACCTATGCGCCTTGGATAACTGAAAATATAAAATTTCTACAAAAACTTAGAAATAAAGCGTTGCAAAAGTTCAAAAAAACTAAAAATCCGTCTGACTATGACTACTACAAGCAGCTGCGGAATTATACCACTGGAGCGATAAGGACGGAGAAGAGAGTATTTCTTAGGACGAAACTCCATAACTGTAACACGAGAGAAAAATGGAAAGAGCTGAGGAGGCTGAACGTTACCGGAAGTAAGAATACCAAAATCCCTACGAACTTAGACAATGTCGATGAAATTAACAATTTCTTCGTGAGCTCTATTGTAGACAATGTGCCCAGACGTGAGGTGTTGGACTTCTATGACAGCCATACATTTCCTTTAACAACTGATAAACTTAGCTTCGAACTAACCACCGAGTATGACATAATGAATATTTTGAATAGCATAAAAACTAAAGCTTCTGGAATTGATGAAATAAATATAACTCTCATACAGTTGTGTTGTCCGTTCATCATCCCGTACATTACCCACATTGTGAATGAGTGCTTGGCGAGTTCTTATTTTCCTGTTCTCTGGAAACAAGCCCAGGTTGTTCCTTTGCCTAAGGTCAAAATGCCCAGCGAGTATGGTCAGTTGCGGTCTATTAGTATTCTTCCTACATTCTCCAAATTGCTCGAGCGGACAATGGAAAAACAGATAACGCATTTTTTGAATGTTAATAATATTCTGCCATTGAAACAATCAGGTTTTAGAAGGGGTATAGCTGTGAAAGTGCCCTTGCTGATATCACTGACGATGTCTTCAGAGCATACGATAAAGGTGATATAACGTTGTTGGTCCTGCTAGATTTTAGCAAGGCATTCGATACGATCAGCCATGAGATCTTGCTTGCGATACTCCGATATATAGGTTTCTCAGATAGCTCCCTCCATCTACTAGCCTCGTATTTGTCGGACCGTGCGCAAAGGGTTGTTCTTGATGGCCGGTGCTCGTCGCCCTTGACTCTGCACAGAGGAGTTCCTCAGGGTAGTATACTCGGACCTTTGTTGTTTATTGTCTATACAATCATTTTTCGTTTATACCTCCAATACTGTAGCTCGCATTTCTATGTGGATGACACTCAGATTTACTATTCTTTTTCCTGAGGGGGAGATTCATCTGGCTGAGGAGAGGGTTAATGCGGATTTAAAATCTTTTTCTGGTGTTGCGCGGACCATCTTCTGCAGCTCAATCCTAAAAAATCTTCAGTGATAGTGTTCGGTAGTGATGCGCAGATCTCCCATGTTAAACAAACGATCAGAATCAAACTTGATGATGAGTATCTCCCTTTCTCAAACCACGGTAAGAGTCTTGGTCTTATTATAGACTCCAAGATGCGCTTTAGAGAACATGTCACCAGTAAATTGAGAGTGGCCTATTATAATTTGAAGATGATTTATAGCCATAGAACTTACCTGTCTCAAGATATAAAAAAAATGCTTTGTGATACCCTCATCCTCTCACACTTTAATTTTTGTAGTAGTGTTTTTATGCCTTGTTTAGATGGCCTCGATCGATATCGAATACAGAAAGTTCAAAACTCGTGCTTAAGGCTAATATACGGTGTGAGACGTAGGGACCACATTACTCCAGCTCTACAACAATCGGGTTGGCTGAATATGAACAATAGGGCTCAGATACACATGGCCTGTTTCTTTTTCAAGATAATGAAATATGGGACTCCGGCTTATCTTCTTCAGAGGCTAACATATCGAACAGATGTTCATAATTTGAATCTTAGAAGAAGAGCTTTACTTACAGTACCTCAACATAAAAACAGATTTTCAAGAGGTCTTTTTCCTACAATATTTCTCATGTTATGAATTCGATATCTTTTAGTCTTGAACAGTCACCAACTACATTTAAAAAACAACTCAAGAGACTACTTTTGCAATCCCAGAACTAACTACGTTTAAAAAAGTAATTGAATTGCTAACACTCAAATCTCCTTTGTTTTTCTCCTTTCATTTCCACCTCCCTTTCCTTCCTCCTGATGATTCAAATTTCATTAGTGCGAAATTATGCCCAAGTTTTCTGAGCTAAATTGAGGCCTGAACAGTTTCTGGAATCAGATAACTGCAACTATTAAGGCCTATTGTATTTTTTTGGTGATTCAATGATTTTCTAAGAAAAAGTTGTAAGATTTGTATGTCTACGAAAAACAACAATAAATGTATTATTATTATTATTATTATTATTATTATTATTATTATTATTATATACCTATTGTGATATTCACCTTATTCTTTTCTTCGACAAGATTTTTATTTTTGTTTGGGTCCTATTCCTTATTAGATTGAATATTATACTTGCGGTATTATAAGAACGATGTGAAAATGAGAAATTTCGACATGCCTTTTTGGTCAATAATCTCACTTTAATTTTATAAATTGACATTTTGATAACAGGGAAACCTTCAAATTCAAGCATGATTAAAGAGACTCATTATTGACACTTCTATTTTGAAATAAAAAGTGTCAGTGCAATATTCTTTGACTAAATAAGAGATCGAACTGAGTTCCATTCTGCGGATCTACACAACCAAGTGACCAATGGGGAATAATCCGAAAAAATAATCTTCGATTAGCTAATTATAATGTTCGAAGTTCGAAATATTAATTATATTAATTCAAGAAACATTTCAGAAAATCGTTTAATGTGTTTTGACGAAATATTTTCAAGTATGACAAAAAATAATCCTTCTGGTTCATTTACTCTTGTTAATATTAAACTTCTAAGAACTTCTTGAAAGCCAGGAAAGTTCTGATTATTGCTCAGTTATTTCATCAAAGTTTTTCGATCGAAAAACTAGTCGTTCGTCAAATGTTAGCTGTTGTTATTTAATGGTCAAACTAATAATTATTCGATCTCCGGACCATCCTTATGAAAGTTCTCAGTTTTTTCGACGAGTTGTGCGAAATATTACAATGGTTGCAAAAGCGAATCGCTATGCTAAGTTTAATAATACAGTTCGAATGTTCGAATATTTAGAGGAAAAATCAAACACTTCTCAATCATTTCACATTTGCAATTAAATTATTTTTAGTTTTCTGGGTGGCATTCGATTAGGAAGCTCCACAAAATTTTCAATCAACGCTGATCGAGAGAGAGAGAGAGAGAGTTTGAACGAAAATTCAATCCCTATTTCAAATTCTGGTTCGCATTTCGCAAAATTCAATTTTTCGTTTAAAAAACACATAAATCAGATAAAGCCAAATTCAATGCACACAACACAAAACGCAAAATGCATCTACAAAAATGATTATTTCTCCAACATATTCTCTTGCACTCAAAAAATTTGAGAGAAGTCCGGGATAAGAATTTCTCATCCACGGCTGTATTAATAGTCCAGTAAACGAAGGTCTGAAATCACTTTTTTGCGGAAAGAGCTGCATTTTGGATATAATGATTGTCACGAGAGTAGGAACTCATGGTCGAAAATGCAGGTTCCCAAATTTTCAGGAACCTTGGAAAATTCGTGAAAATATGGAAAAAATTACGTTTTCTCAAAAACTAATAGGTTTATCGAAAAAAGTTTCAAACAAAAGTTGTAGAGCGGAAAATTTTAGTTACCGTAATGGCTTTTTGCATTCTCGTAGTGTTTATATTGACTAATTAGAGAAGGATTTCTGCATTGGCATTCTCAGTTGCTAACTTCATTACGTACGAATAACCGAAGACGCGCAACGAAGCAGGTAGTTTTACCATTCCCATTTTATTACGTTCATGTTTGTAAACGAAAGTAACAAGGCTCTTTAATACAGCCGTGGAGGAGAAATTCTTATCCCAGACTTCTCTCAAATTATTTCGAGTGCAAGAGAATATGTTGGAAGAAATAATCAATTTTGTAGATGCATTTTGCGTTTTGTGTTGTGTGCATTGAATTAGTCTATATCTGATTTATCTGTATTTTTTTAATGAAGGGTTGAAGTTTGCAAAATGCGAACCAGACCTCTCTCTTCGATCAGCGTTGATTGAAAATTTTGTAGAGGTTCCTAATCGAATGCTACCCAGAACTACTGTTGAAAGCAGAATTAATTTAATAGGAAATGTGAAATCAGTGAGACATGTTTGATTTTTCCTATAAATAGAAGAACGACTTCCCATTCGAACTGAAGTATGAAAGTATGAAACTTAGCATAGTGATTATAGAATCGCATTTGCAATCATTGTAATATTTCGTACAACTCGTCGAAAGAAACTCAGAACTTCCATAAGGATGGTCCAGAGATCGATTGTTCCCAACTCGAATAATTATTGGTTCGACCATTAAATAACAGCAACTAACGATTAGTTTTTCGATCGAAATCGATCAAAAAACTTTGATGAACTAACTGAGCAATAATCAGAATTTTTTCTGGCTCTCAAAAAGTTCTTCGTAGTTTAATATTCACAAGAGTCAATGAACGAGAATGATTGTTTTTTGTCATACTTGAAAATATTTTGTCAAAACACATTAAGCGCTTTTCTGAAATGTTTCTCAAATTAATATAATTAATATTTCGAACTTTGAACATCATAATAGCTGATCGAAGATTATTTTCCTCGGATTATTTCCCGTTCGTCTTTTGGTTGTGTAGGTCCGCAGAATGGAACGACTTATTCAGTCAAAAAATATTGAACTGACTCAAGGGCGGATATAGCTTTTTTTCGTGGGAGGGGTAATAATCATTTGAGAACGAAAAACTAGAGACTTTCGGTTTTTTGAGCTTGAAAGGTATTTGCTTACCACAAATTCAGGAAGTTTACATTGATAGTACACTTCGCGAAATAATTAAGATAACAGAAAGAATTTTCAAAATTTTTTTTTCAACAGGCTGTATCTCAGTGAAAAATGGTCGTATAGAAAAGAAAAAACCAACTTCTGAAGCTTGAAGAATCTAATTTCAGAAATTATTGATTAACAATAATTTTTCATAGTACCGGTGGTCATGCAATCATAGGATGAAGCACGAATAAAAAATTTTGAAAATTTTTCTAATTTTTATTTTTTTTGCTCTACGCTCACGGAGAACTTTTTCTTGCTAGACCGATGAGAATGTCACATAACCTGTTTATCAGCTCTAATTTCCTTTTTAGGACTTTCGAAATATTCAGTTTAGAGAGCAAAAGGATCCTTTTTCACCCCACTGCCGATATCTCCGGATTAACTGCTCGCCTAGCGAGCCGAAAGGCAATTTCTGTTTCTATAGAACATTTTCTACGAAAATCTGTTTGGTTCAATGAAAATTTTTTTTTTTCACCTGTCACATAATCTTGGAAAAATAGCACACAAATATCATTTTGCCATTTTTTGGTTAATGGACTGTATCATCTTCAATATTGCGGGAAAGCTTAGGTTATAAACAAATTTAGCAGCCTGATGTTCCCCAAAGTCACCCCAAATCGATCTGTTCAGCGGTTTTCTTGGACCTAATTGATGGAACATTTGAAAAAATTTAGAGAACGAGTTTTTTTCCTTAAACTTAACAAAAACCTTGATCCCTTAATTTTTTCAAAATTTCTATCAATCGGTTCAAGAAAACTGCTGAACCGATCTATCTGACGATTTAGGGGGGACTTCGGGAAACATCAGGCCGTGAAATTTTTTCATAAACTAAGCTTTTCCGCCAATATTGACGAAGAGAATCCATTAAACAAAAAATTGTAAAATGGCATTTTTTTGCTCTTTTTCCCCTTTTATGTGACAGGTAAAAAAAACAGATTTTTGTAGGAAATCTTCTGTAGAAAAAGAAATCGCCTTTCTTCTCGCAAGGCGATCAGTAGTTCCAGAGATATACGCAGTTGAGTGATAAAGTATCAGTTTGCATTCAAAAAAGGATATCTCGAAGACAAATGGTTATATCTGGAAGTCATGAAAAGGAAATTAGAGCTGAATAAATAGGTTATGTGACATTTGCATCGATCAAGCTCGACATTGTTTTATATTGACACCCCATGTAAATTTTGATGGGACACATTTTAGTCATGTTATATACCTATGTCTTTTGCGTGAATAAAGAATTTGAATTCGATTTCGAATTTGAAAATTTTTCCAGCGCGTAGATGAAAATTGAAAATTGTGCTCTATCCGATGATTATATGACTACCGGTACTCAGAAAAATTGTGAACCAATAAATTCTGGAACAAGTGTCTTCAGTAGTTAGTTTTTTATTTTCTATGAGACCAAATTAATAATATATATTATTTTTTTCGGATTATTCCTCATTCGTCTTTTGGTTGTGAAGGTCCGCAGAATGGAACTCAGTTCGATCTCTTTTTTAGTCAAAAAATTATGCACTGATTCTTTCTATTTCGAAATAGAAGTGTCAATAATGAGTCTCTTTGGTCATGCTTAGATTAGAAGGTTTCCCTGTTATCTAAATGTCAATTTATAAAATTAAAGTGAGATTATTGACGAAAATGCATATATATGCATTATATAGTAGTATACTCGGACCTTTGTTGTTTATTGTCTATACAATCATTTTTCGTTTATACCTCCAATACTGTAGCTCGCATTTCTATGTGGATGACACTCAGATTTACTATTCTTTTCCTGAGGGGGAGATTCATCTGGCTGAGGAGAGGGTTAATGCGGATTTAAAATCTTTTTCTGGTGTTGCGCGGGACCATCTTCTGCAGCTCAATCCTAAAAAATCTTCAGTGATAGTGTTCGGTAGTGATGCGCAGATCTCCCATGTTAAACAAACGATCAGAATCAAACTTGATGATGAGTATCTCCCTTTCTCAAACCACGGTAAGAGTCTTGGTCTTATTATAGACTCCAAGATGCGCTTTAGAGAACATGTCACCAGTAAATTGAGAGTGGCCTATTATAATTTGAAGATGATTTATAGCCATAGAACTTACCTGTCTCAAGATATAAAAAAAATGCTTTGTGATACCCTCATCCTCTCACACTTTAATTTTTGTAGTAGTGTTTTTATGCCTTGTTTAGATGGCCTCGATCGATATCGAATACAGAAAGTTCAAAACTCGTGCTTAAGGCTAATATACGGTGTGAGACGTAGGGACCACATTACTCCAGCTCTACAACAATCGGGTTGGCTGAATATGAACAATAGGGCTCAGATACACATGGCCTGTTTCTTTTTCAAGATAATGAAATATGGGACTCCGGCTTATCTTCTTCAGAGGCTAACATATCGAACAGATGTTCATAATTTGAATCTTAGAAGAAGAGCTTTACTTACAGTACCTCAACATAAAAACAGATTTTCAAGAGGTCTTTTTCCTACAATATTTCTCATGTTATGAATTCGATATCTTTTAGTCTTGAACAGTCACCAACTACATTTAAAAAACAACTCAAGAGACTACTTTTGCAATCCCAGAACTAACTACGTTTAAAAAAGTAATTGAATTGCTAACACTCAAATCTCCTTTGTTTTTCTCCTTTCATTTCCACCTCCCTTTCCTTCCTCCTGATGATTCAAATTTCATTAGTGCGAAATTATGCCCAAGTTTTCTGAGCTAAATTGAGGCCTGAACAGTTTCTGGAATCAGATAACTGCAACTATTAAGGCCTATTGTATTTTTTTGGTGATTCAATGATTTTCTAAGAAAAAGTTGTAAGATTTGTATGTCTACCGAAAAACAACAATAAATGTATTATTATTATTATTATTATTATTATTATTATTATTATTATATACCTATTGTGATATTCACCTTATTCTTTTCTTCGACAAGATTTTTATTTTTGTTTGGGTCCTATTCCTTATTAGATTTGAATATTATACTTGCGGTATTATAAGAACGATGTGAAAATGAGAAATTTCGACATGCCTTTTTGGTCAATAATCTCACTTTAATTTTATAAATTGACATTTTGATAACAGGGAAACCTTCAAATTCAAGCATGATTAAAGAGACTCATTATTGACACTTCTATTTTGAAATAAAAAGTGTCAGTGCAATATTCTTTGACTAAATAAGAGATCGAACTGAGTTCCATTCTGCGGATCTACACAACCAAGTGACCAATGGGGAATAATCCGAAAAAATAATCTTCGATTAGCTAATTATAATGTTCGAAGTTCGAAATATTAATTATATTAATTCAAGAAACATTTCAGAAAATCGTTTAATGTGTTTTGACGAAATATTTTCAAGTATGACAAAAAATAATCCTTCTGGTTCATTTACTCTTGTTAATATTAAACTTCTAAGAACTTCTTGAAAGCCAGGAAAGTTCTGATTATTGCTCAGTTATTTCATCAAAGTTTTTCGATCGAAAAACTAGTCGTTCGTCAAATGTTAGCTGTTGTTATTTAATGGTCAAACTAATAATTATTCGATCTCCGGACCATCCTTATGAAAGTTCTCAGTTTTTTCGACGAGTTGTGCGAAATATTACAATGGTTGCAAAAGCGAATCGCTATGCTAAGTTTAATAATACAGTTCGAATGTTCGAATATTTAGAGGAAAAATCAAACACTTCTCAATCATTTCACATTTGCAATTAAATTATTTTTAGTTTTCTGGGTGGCATTCGATTAGGAAGCTCCACAAAATTTTCAATCAACGCTGATCGAAGAGAGAGAGAGAGAGAGTTTGAACGAAAATTCAATCCCTATTTCAAATTCTGGTTCGCATTTCGCAAAATTCAATTTTTCGTTTAAAAAACACATAAATCAGATAAAGCCAAATTCAATGCACACAACACAAAACGCAAAATGCATCTACAAAAATGATTATTTCTCCAACATATTCTCTTGCACTCAAAAAATTTGAGAGAAGTCCGGGATAAGAATTTCTCATCCACGGCTGTATTAATAGTCCAGTAAACGAAGGTCTGAAATCACTTTTTTGCGGAAAGAGCTGCATTTTGGATATAATGATTGTCACGAGAGTAGGAACTCATGGTCGAAAATGCAGGTTCCCAAATTTTCAGGAACCTTGGAAAATTCGTGAAAATATGGAAAAAATTACGTTTTCCTCAAAAACTAATAGGTTTATCGAAAAAAGTTTCAAACAAAAGTTGTAGAGCGGAAAATTTTAGTTACCGTAATGGCTTTTTGCATTCTCGTAGTGTTTATATTGACTAATTAGAGAAGGATTTCTGCATTGGCATTCTCAGTTGCTAACTTCATTACGTACGAATAACCGAAGACGCGCAACGAAGCAGGTAGTTTTACCATTCCCATTTTATTACGTTCATGTTTGTAAACGAAAGTAACAAGGCTCTTTAATACAGCCGTGGAGGAGAAATTCTTATCCCAGACTTCTCTCAAATTATTTCGAGTGCAAGAGAATATGTTGGAAGAAATAATCAATTTTGTAGATGCATTTTGCGTTTTGTGTTGTGTGCATTGAATTAGTCTATATCTGATTTATCTGTATTTTTTTAATGAAGGGTTGAAGTTTGCAAAATGCGAACCAGACCTCTCTCTTCGATCAGCGTTGATTGAAAATTTTGTAGAGGTTCCTAATCGAATGCTACCCAGAACTACTGTTGAAAGCAGAATTAATTTAATAGGAAATGTGAAATCAGTGAGACATGTTTGATTTTTCCTATAAATAGAAGAACGACTTCCCATTCGAACTGAAGTATGAAAGTATGAAACTTAGCATAGTGATTATAGAATCGCATTTGCAATCATTGTAATATTTCGTACAACTCGTCGAAAGAAACTCAGAACTTCCATAAGGATGGTCCAGAGATCGATTGTTCCCAACTCGAATAATTATTGGTTCGACCATTAAATAACAGCAACTAACGATTAGTTTTTCGATCGAAATCGATCAAAAAACTTTGATGAACTAACTGAGCAATAATCAGAATTTTTCTGGCTCTCAAAAAGTTCTTCGTAGTTTAATATTCACAAGAGTCAATGAACGAGAATGATTGTTTTTTGTCATACTTGAAAATATTTTGTCAAAACACATTAAGCGCTTTTCTGAAATGTTTCTCAAATTAATATAATTAATATTTCGAACTTTGAACATCATAATAGCTGATCGAAGATTATTTTCCTCGGATTATTTCCCGTTCGTCTTTTGGTTGTGTAGGTCCGCAGAATGGAACGACTTATTCAGTCAAAAAATATTGAACTGACTCAAGGGCGGATATAGCTTTTTTTCGTGGGAGGGGTAATAATCATTTGAGAACGAAAAACTAGAGACTTTCGGTTTTTTGAGCTTGAAAGGTATTTGCTTACCACAAATTCAGGAAGTTTACATTGATAGTACACTTCGCGAAATAATTAAGATAACAGAAAGAATTTTCAAAATTTTTTTTCAACAGGCTGTATCTCAGTGAAAAATGGTCGTATAGAAAAGAAAAAACCAACTTCTGAAGCTTGAAGAATCTAATTTCAGAAATTATTGATTAACAATAATTTTTCATAGTACCGGTGGTCATGCAATCATAGGATGAAGCACGAATAAAAAATTTTGAAAATTTTTCTAATTTTTATTTTTTTTGCTCTACGCTCACGGAGAACTTTTTCTTGCTAGACCGATGAGAATGTCACATAACCTGTTTATCAGCTCTAATTTCCTTTTTAGGACTTTCGAAATATTCAGTTTAGAGAGCAAAAGGATCCTTTTTCACCCCACTGCCGATATCTCCGGATTAACTGCTCGCCTAGCGAGCCGAAAGGCAATTTCTGTTTCTATAGAACATTTTCTACGAAAATCTGTTTGGTTCAATGAAAATTTTTTTTTTTCACCTGTCACATAATCTTGGAAAAATAGCACACAAATATCATTTTGCCATTTTTTGGTTAATGGACTGTATCATCTTCAATATTGCGGGAAAGCTTAGGTTATAAACAAATTTAGCAGCCTGATGTTCCCCAAAGTCACCCCAAATCGATCTGTTCAGCGGTTTTCTTGGACCTAATTGATGGAACATTTGAAAAAATTTAGAGAACGAGTTTTTTTCCTTAAACTTAACAAAAACCTTGATCCCTTAATTTTTTCAAAATTTCTATCAATCGGTTCAAGAAAACTGCTGAACCGATCTATCTGACGATTTAGGGGGGACTTCGGGAAACATCAGGCCGTGAAATTTTTTCATAAACTAAGCTTTTCCGCCAATATTGACGAAGAGAATCCATTAAACAAAAAATTGTAAAATGGCATTTTTTTGCTCTTTTTCCCCTTTTATGTGACAGGTAAAAAAAACAGATTTTTGTAGGAAATCTTCTGTAGAAAAAGAAATCGCCTTTCTTCTCGCAAGGCGATCAGTAGTTCCAGAGATATACGCAGTTGAGTGATAAAGTATCAGTTTGCATTCAAAAAAGGATATCTCGAAGACAAATGGTTATATCTGGAAGTCATGAAAAGGAAATTAGAGCTGAATAAATAGGTTATGTGACATTTGCATCGATCAAGCTCGACATTGTTTTATATTGACACCCCATGTAAATTTTGATGGGACACATTTTAGTCATGTTATATACCTATGTCTTTTGCGTGAATAAAGAATTTGAATTCGATTTCGAATTTGAAAATTTTTCCAGCGCGTAGATGAAAATTGAAAATTGTGCTCTATCCGATGATTATATGACTACCGGTACTCAGAAAAATTGTGAACCAATAAATTCTGGAACAAGTGTCTTCAGTAGTTAGTTTTTTATTTTCTATGAGACCAAATTAATAATATATATTATTTTTTTTCGGATTATTCCTCATTCGTCTTTTGGTTGTGAAGGTCCGCAGAATGGAACTCAGTTCGATCTCTTTTTTAGTCAAAAAATTATGCACTGATTCTTTCTATTTCGAAATAGAAGTGTCAATAATGAGTCTCTTTGGTCATGCTTAGATTAGAAGGTTTCCCTGTTATCTAAATGTCAATTTATAAAATTAAAGTGAGATTATTGACGAAAATGCATATATATGCATTATATAGTAGTATACTCGGACCTTTGTTGTTTATTGTCTATACAATCATTTTTCGTTTATACCTCCAATACTGTAGCTCGCATTTCTATGTGGATGACACTCAGATTTACTATTCTTTTCCTGAGGGGGAGATTCATCTGGCTGAGGAGAGGGTTAATGCGGATTTAAAATCTTTTTCTGGTGTTGCGCGGGACCATCTTCTGCAGCTCAATCCTAAAAAATCTTCAGTGATAGTGTTCGGTAGTGATGCGCAGATCTCCCATGTTAAACAAACGATCAGAATCAAACTTGATGATGAGTATCTCCCTTTCTCAAACCACGGTAAGAGTCTTGGTCTTATTATAGACTCCAAGATGCGCTTTAGAGAACATGTCACCAGTAAATTGAGAGTGGCCTATTATAATTTGAAGATGATTTATAGCCATAGAACTTACCTGTCTCAAGATATAAAAAAAATGCTTTGTGATACCCTCATCCTCTCACACTTTAATTTTTGTAGTAGTGTTTTTATGCCTTGTTTAGATGGCCTCGATCGATATCGAATACAGAAAGTTCAAAACTCGTGCTTAAGGCTAATATACGGTGTGAGACGTAGGGACCACATTACTCCAGCTCTACAACAATCGGGTTGGCTGAATATGAACAATAGGGCTCAGATACACATGGCCTGTTTCTTTTTCAAGATAATGAAATATGGGACTCCGGCTTATCTTCTTCAGAGGCTAACATATCGAACAGATGTTCATAATTTGAATCTTAGAAGAAGAGCTTTACTTACAGTACCTCAACATAAAAACAGATTTTCAAGAGGTCTTTTTCCTACAATATTTCTCATGTTATGAATTCGATATCTTTTAGTCTTGAACAGTCACCAACTACATTTAAAAAACAACTCAAGAGACTACTTTTGCAATCCCAGAACTAACTACGTTTAAAAAAGTAATTGAATTGCTAACACTCAAATCTCCTTTGTTTTTCTCCTTTCATTTCCACCTCCCTTTCCTTCCTCCTGATGATTCAAATTTCATTAGTGCGAAATTATGCCCAAGTTTTCTGAGCTAAATTGAGGCCTGAACAGTTTCTGGAATCAGATAACTGCAACTATTAAGGCCTATTGTATTTTTTTGGTGATTCAATGATTTTCTAAGAAAAAGTTGTAAGATTTGTATGTCTACCGAAAAACAACAATAAATGTATTATTATTATTATTATTATTATTATTATTATTATTATTATATACCTATTGTGATATTCACCTTATTCTTTTCTTCGACAAGATTTTTATTTTGTTTGGGTCCTATTCCTTATTAGATTTGAATATTATACTTGCGGTATTATAAGAACGATGTGAAAATGAGAAATTTCGACATGCCTTTTTGGTCAATAATCTCACTTTAATTTTATAAATTGACATTTTGATAACAGGGAAACCTTCAAATTCAAGCATGATTAAAGAGACTCATTATTGACACTTCTATTTTGAAATAAAAAGTGTCAGTGCAATATTCTTTGACTAAATAAGAGATCGAACTGAGTTCCATTCTGCGGATCTACACAACCAAGTGACCAATGGGGAATAATCCGAAAAAATAATCTTCGATTAGCTAATTATAATGTTCGAAGTTCGAAATATTAATTATATTAATTCAAGAAACATTTCAGAAAATCGTTTAATGTGTTTTGACGAAATATTTTCAAGTATGACAAAAAATAATCCTTCTGGTTCATTTACTCTTGTTAATATTAAACTTCTAAGAACTTCTTGAAAGCCAGGAAAGTTCTGATTATTGCTCAGTTATTTCATCAAAGTTTTTCGATCGAAAAACTAGTCGTTCGTCAAATGTTAGCTGTTGTTATTTAATGGTCAAACTAATAATTATTCGATCTCCGGACCATCCTTATGAAAGTTCTCAGTTTTTTCGACGAGTTGTGCGAAATATTACAATGGTTGCAAAAGCGAATCGCTATGCTAAGTTTAATAATACAGTTCGAATGTTCGAATATTTAGAGGAAAAATCAAACACTTCTCAATCATTTCACATTTGCAATTAAATTATTTTTAGTTTTCTGGGTGGCATTCGATTAGGAAGCTCCACAAAATTTTCAATCAACGCTGATCGAAGAGAGAGAGAGAGAGAGTTTGAACGAAAATTCAATCCCTATTTCAAATTCTGGTTCGCATTTCGCAAAATTCAATTTTTCGTTTAAAAAACACATAAATCAGATAAAGCCAAATTCAATGCACACAACACAAAACGCAAAATGCATCTACAAAAATGATTATTTCTCCAACATATTCTCTTGCACTCAAAAAATTTGAGAGAAGTCCGGGATAAGAATTTCTCATCCACGGCTGTATTAATAGTCCAGTAAACGAAGGTCTGAAATCACTTTTTTGCGGAAAGAGCTGCATTTTGGATATAATGATTGTCACGAGAGTAGGAACTCATGGTCGAAAATGCAGGTTCCCAAATTTTCAGGAACCTTGGAAAATTCGTGAAAATATGGAAAAAATTACGTTTCCTCAAAAACTAATAGGTTTATCGAAAAAAGTTTCAAACAAAAGTTGTAGAGCGGAAAATTTTAGTTACCGTAATGGCTTTTTGCATTCTCGTAGTGTTTATATTGACTAATTAGAGAAGGATTTCTGCATTGGCATTCTCAGTTGCTAACTTCATTACGTACGAATAACCGAAGACGCGCAACGAAGCAGGTAGTTTTACCATTCCCATTTTATTACGTTCATGTTTGTAAACGAAAGTAACAAGGCTCTTTAATACAGCCGTGGAGGAGAAATTCTTATCCCAGACTTCTCTCAAATTATTTCGAGTGCAAGAGAATATGTTGGAAGAAATAATCAATTTTGTAGATGCATTTTGCGTTTTGTGTTGTGTGCATTGAATTAGTCTATATCTGATTTATCTGTATTTTTTTAATGAAGGGTTGAAGTTTGCAAAATGCGAACCAGACCTCTCTCTTCGATCAGCGTTGATTGAAAATTTTGTAGAGGTTCCTAATCGAATGCTACCCAGAACTACTGTTGAAAGCAGAATTAATTTAATAGGAAATGTGAAATCAGTGAGACATGTTTGATTTTTCCTATAAATAGAAGAACGACTTCCCATTCGAACTGAAGTATGAAAGTATGAAACTTAGCATAGTGATTATAGAATCGCATTTGCAATCATTGTAATATTTCGTACAACTCGTCGAAAGAAACTCAGAACTTCCATAAGGATGGTCCAGAGATCGATTGTTCCCAACTCGAATAATTATTGGTTCGACCATTAAATAACAGCAACTAACGATTAGTTTTTCGATCGAAATCGATCAAAAAACTTTGATGAACTAACTGAGCAATAATCAGAATTTTTCTGGCTCTCAAAAAGTTCTTCGAAGTTTAATATTCACAAGAGTCAATGAACGAGAATGATTGTTTTTTGTCATACTTGAAAATATTTTGTCAAAACACATTAAGCGCTTTTCTGAAATGTTTCTCAAATTAATATAATTAATATTTCGAACTTTGAACATCATAATAGCTGATCGAAGATTATTTTCCTCGGATTATTTCCCGTTCGTCTTTTGGTTGTGTAGGTCCGCAGAATGGAACGACTTATTCAGTCAAAAAATATTGAACTGACTCAAGGGCGGATATAGCTTTTTTTTCGTGGGAGGGGTAATAATCATTTGAGAACGAAAAACTAGAGACTTTCGGTTTTTTGAGCTTGAAAGGTATTTGCTTACCACAAATTCAGGAAGTTTACATTGATAGTACACTTCGCGAAATAATTAAGATAACAGAAAGAATTTTCAAAATTTTTTTTTCAACAGGCTGTATCTCAGTGAAAAATGGTCGTATAGAAAAGAAAAAACCAACTTCTGAAGCTTGAAGAATCTAATTTCAGAAATTATTGATTAACAATAATTTTTCATAGTACCGGTGGTCATGCAATCATAGGATGAAGCACGAATAAAAAATTTTGAAAATTTTTCTAATTTTTATTTTTTTTGCTCTACGCTCACGGAGAACTTTTTCTTGCTAGACCGATGAGAATGTCACATAACCTGTTTATCAGCTCTAATTTCCTTTTTAGGACTTTCGAAATATTCAGTTTAGAGAGCAAAAGGATCCTTTTTCACCCCACTGCCGATATCTCCGGATTAACTGCTCGCCTAGCGAGCCGAAAGGCAATTTCTGTTTCTATAGAACATTTTCTACGAAAATCTGTTTGGTTCAATGAAAATTTTTTTTTTTCACCTGTCACATAATCTTGGAAAAATAGCACACAAATATCATTTTGCCATTTTTTGGTTAATGGACTGTATCATCTTCAATATTGCGGGAAAGCTTAGGTTATAAACAAATTTAGCAGCCTGATGTTCCCCAAAGTCACCCCAAATCGATCTGTTCAGCGGTTTTCTTGGACCTAATTGATGGAACATTTGAAAAAATTTAGAGAACGAGTTTTTTTTCCTTAAACTTAACAAAAACCTTGATCCCTTAATTTTTTCAAAATTTCTATCAATCGGTTCAAGAAAACTGCTGAACCGATCTATCTGACGATTTAGGGGGACTTCGGGAAACATCAGGCCGTGAAATTTTTTCATAAACTAAGCTTTTCCGCCAATATTGATGAAGAGAATCCATTAAACAAAAAATTGTAAAATGGCATTTTTTTGCTCTTTTTCCCCTTTTATGTGACAGGTAAAAAAAACAGATTTTTGTAGGAAATCTTCTGTAGAAAAAGAAATCGCCTTTCTTCTCGCAAGGCGATCAGTAGTTCCAGAGATATACGCAGTTGAGTGATAAAGTATCAGTTTGCATTCAAAAAAGGATATCTCGAAGACAAATGGTTATATCTGGAAGTCATGAAAAGGAAATTAGAGCTGAATAAATAGGTTATGTGACATTTGCATCGATCAAGCTCGACATTGTTTTATATTGACACCCCATGTAAATTTTGATGGGACACATTTTAGTCATGTTATATACCTATGTCTTTTGCGTGAATAAAGAATTTGAATTCGATTTCGAATTTGAAAATTTTCCAGCGCGTAGATGAAAATTGAAAATTGTGCTCTATCCGATGATTATATGACTACCGGTACTCAGAAAAATTGTGAACCAATAAATTCTGGAACAAGTGTCTTCAGTAGTTAGTTTTTATTTTCTATGAGACCAAATTAATAATATATATTATTTTTTTCGGATTATTCCTCATTCGTCTTTTGGTTGTGAAGGTCCGCAGAATGGAACTCAGTTCGATCTCTTTTTTAGTCAAAAAATTATGCACTGATTCTTTCTATTTCGAAATAGAAGTGTCAATAATGAGTCTCTTTGGTCATGCTTAGATTAGAAGTTTCCCTGTTATCTAAATGTCAATTTATAAAATTAAAGTGAGATTATTGACGAAAATGCATATATATGCATTATATAGTAGTATACTCGGACCTTGTGTGTTTATTGTCTATACAATCATTTTTCGTTTATACCTCCAATACTGTAGCTCGCATTTCTATGTGGATGACACTCAGATTTACTATTCTTTTCCTGAGGGGAGAATTCATCTGGCTGAGGAAGAGGTTAATGCGGATTTAAAATCTTTTTCTGGTGTTGCGCGGGACCATCTTCTGCAGCTCAATCCTAAAAAATCTTCAGTGATAGTGTTTCGTAGTGATGCGCAGATCTCCCATGTTAAACAAACGATCAGAATCAAACTTGATGATGAGTATCTCCTTTCTCAAACCACGGTAAGAGTCTTGTCTTATTATAGACTCCAAGATGCGCTTTAGAGAACATGTCACCAGTAAATTGAGAGTGGCCTATTATAATTTGAAGATGATTTATAGCCATAGAACTTACCTGTCTCAAGATATAAAAAAAATGCTTTGTGATACCCTCATCCTCTCACACTTTAATTTTTGTAGTAGTGTTTTTATGCCTTGTTTAGATGGCCTCGATCGATATCGAATACAGAAAGTTCAAAACTCGTGCTTAAGGGCTAATATACGGTTTGAGACGTAGGGACCACATTACTCCAGCTCTACAACAATCGGGTTGCTGAATATGACAATAGGGCTCAGATACACATGGCCTGTTTCTTTTTCAAGATAATGAAATATGGACTTCCGGCTTATCTTCTTCAGAGGCTAACATATCGAACAGATGTTTCATAATTTGAATCTTAGAGAAGAAGCTTTACTTACAGTACCTCAACATAAAAACAGATTTTCAAGAGTCTTTTTCCTACAATAATTTCTCATGTTATGAATTCGATATCTTTTAGTCTTGAACAGTCACCAAACTACATTTAAAAACAACTCAAGAGACAACTTTTGCAATCCCAGAACTAACTACGTTTAAAAAAGTAATTGAATTGCTAACACTCAAATCTCCTTTGTTTTTCTCTCCTTTCATTTCCACCTCCCTTTCCTTCCTCCTGATGATTCAAATTTCATTAGTGCGAAATTATGCCCCAAGTTTTCTGAGCTAAATTGAGGCCTGAACATTATCTGGAATCAGATAACTGCAACTATTAAGGCCTATCGTATTTTTTTGGTGATTCAATGATTTTCTAAGAAAAAGTTGTAAGATTTGTATTCTACCGAAAAACAACAATAAATGTATTATTATTATTATTATTATAATTATTATTATTATTATATACCTATTGTGATATTCACCTT
The DNA here is from genome assembly GCA_038502775.1 of Hippodamia convergens. Taxonomy (NCBI): domain Eukaryota; kingdom Metazoa; phylum Arthropoda; class Insecta; order Coleoptera; family Coccinellidae; genus Hippodamia; species Hippodamia convergens. The sequence goes on along the minus strand of JAVSIQ010000791.1, from coordinate 222 downwards.
ATTCTTTTCTTTCGACAAGATTTTTATTTTTGTTTGGGTCCTATTCCTTATTAGATTAATATTATACTTGCGGTATTATAAGAAACGATTGAAAATGAAAAATTTCGACATGCCTTTTTGGTCAATAATCTCACTTTAATTTTATAAATTGACTTTTTGATAACAGGGAAACCTTCAAATTCAAGCAGTGATTAAAGAGACTCATTATTGACACTTCTATTT
>JAVSIQ010000787.1:0-65344 GCA_038502775.1 Hippodamia convergens | reverse complement strand
ATGTTGAGGCAGCAATTCGGTCCTTACCTGAGGCTACGGCTGAAGAAGTGAGGACTGAAGCCTCAAAAATCATCAGGAAGGCTAAACCTCCAAAAAATAATATAAATTTCAGGGAACACCAAGCCATAAAGAGTCTCAATGAAGATACATCCATTGTGATCCTTCCAGCTGACAAAGGAAACGCGACGGTAGTGATGGACACCTCTGACTATGATTCCAAAATGAGGGCGTTGTTAGACCCCTCAAACTACAGGAAGCTTAAAAGAGATCCTACCTCGTCCAGGCTCAGACAAGCAAAGGCTCTTATAAAAGTTTCTTCTCTCGATGAGGAACTTAAAAAGAGGATTTGTAAGAGTGAAGCAAGGGCTCCGCGTATATACGGACTTCCGAAAGTTCACAAGGATAATGTCCCATTGAGACCTATCGTTAGTACCATTGATTCACCAACATACGACTTAGCCAAAATTTTAACAACTATGTTGAGACCTCATGTGGGAAACACGGACACTTTCGTCAAGGACTCTACTCAGTTTGTAGAAAAACTGCAGAACATTCAGTTGGGACCGAATGACCGACTCGTTAGTTTTGATGTTGTGTCTTTGTTCACACAAGTTCCCATCAGGGAATCACTTAACTACGTGTCTGAGTTATTCCCGAATGACATAACAAAGCTCTTCGAACTTTGCCTATCATCCAGCTATTTTCAGTGGAAAGGCGAATTCTATGAGCAAATAGACGGATGCGCCATGGGAAACCCTCTAAGTCCTGCAATTGCAAATTTCTTCATGGAGAAATTCGAACAAAGTGCAATTGAAGCGGCAACTAAGAGACCATCCACATGGCTACGTTATGTGGATGATACTTTTGTCGTCTGGAGTCATGGACTTGAAGAATTGGATGCTTTCCTATCCCATCTTAACAGTAGGCACCCAAATATTCAATTCACTATGGAAATTGAAAAGGATGGTGCTCTACCCTTTCTAGACGTCTTGGTTTCTAGAAGGCCTAATGGAAAGCTAGGACACAGGGTTTATAGAAAACCAACCCACACTGACAGGTATCTACACAAGCAGTCCAATCATCATCCTCAACAGAAACGAGGAGTTATAAAAACACTCGTAGATAGAGCCCGACGATTGTGCGAGCCGGAATTTCTGGAAGATGAACTTGAACATCTACAGCATGCATTCGTCGCTAACGGATATAATGCTAAGGAAATTCAGAGGGCAATAAGACCAAGACTTTCCACACGTGATGATAACACATCACAACTCACCCCCAATGGAAGAGCCATCTTACCATATATCCCCAAGGTCACCGATAGAATTGGTAGAATACTAAAGGGCCACAATATAGAGACTATCTATAAGCCAACTCAAAAACTTGGCCAAATGATCAGAACTACCAAAGACAAAGTCAACCCACTCTCCCAACCCGGTATTTACAGGATACCTTGTGACTGCGGCAAAGTCTACATTGGTACAACGAAGCGAAGTATCAATACGAGAATTAAGGAGCATGAACGATGCTGTCGACTCAATCAGACAGAAAAATCCGCACTAGCGGAACATGCTCTGACAGATGGACACAATATTGTTTTCTCAAAGGCAGAAGCTATTTCAAACATCAAAAGTTTCTATCCTAGGATGAACCTGGAAGCCATTGAGATATATAAACATAAGAACAATATGAACAGACGGGAAGAAACCCCTTTGGTACATAGCGCATGGTTGCCGGTGTTGGAAAAGACCAAAATCAAGCCAATACGAAGTGGAAGCGATGGACCAATCAACATCGCGCGCGTAAACCCACTATCTTCTCCCGCCAATGATCAGGGTATAAGTGGGGCCAACGGATCGAATCCAGCATCACTTTCGGAAATTCAGCGGTCGAGTTACAATCTAAGACCAAGAATCCTCTGAAGATGCCTACCGCAGTTGTGGGCGAAACGTTAGGTGAAATAATTCCTAATAGACCACGGCCAATAAGCCCGGAAGACTCTTTTAATGAAGCTATTTCATTCTGAACAGTTTATTTATAGATTCAGTGGAATGAAAATAAAATATGAAATATCTTGGTTTCAACTCATCAGTTCTTTCACTCATTGGAATAGGTAATTTGATGAATTCACTTCAATTCTACAACCATGGCCGACGTGAATTTTGCTCCCAAGAATACATTTTGGGACTTGTATAATTGAACTGGATTGGATCTATCTACATATACTCCGTTTGAAAATTGTTGTCATCTGAGCAGGTCGTGAAATTCCAATTGCAGCTTAATTTCTAGTTACAAAAACTAACTTAAAATATCGATGAGAAATGCTAATAGAGGATATGGGTTATTAACAATAAGTTAATAGATAAAATGAACTAAAATACGAAATATATATCAACCTTCGTGGAAAACCACTTGATGATATGGTAACATATCTAATGACGTCGAAAAGCAACATCGGGGAAAAATAGTATATACGGAAATATAACAGTATTATTTGATTTTGTTGGGTATTTTTGAATGAGTATGCAAAGGATTGTCTGATTTCACAGATGTGATAATGCTTCTTTCATTTATGGTCTTTAACGACAGAAAGGGAGTTTTTGAAATTTATCACCGTACTATTTGATAAAAAGGTCCCGAAAATTATTTCAACAGCAGATCAGATCACAAACAAAATTTTTGAATGATGTTACCATCCAGCTGTTTTCCACAGCAAGAAAGAAACAAAAAAGTGTTGAGTTTATCAAAAACGAAGATCGAAATCTCATTTTGGTTATTTGAAACCTTCTAGAATATTTTATGACTCTTAACATTATAATGTGGAAAATCGCATCCTTGTGAATTCCGAAAATCTACAGGATGTTCGAGAGGATGTTTCAAAGAAGGTGATTCCGTCTCTAGGATAGACAGAATACTGAAAAATAATTGGGTTATGTTCATAGAAAAACTCGTCATCCGTATTCAAGATACAGAGCATTGAAAGAAAAAAAATATACACATTTTTTACTATTCTGCCGAAACTACTAGCAATATTCTAATGAAACTTAATACGAATGTGTTTTGGAAGCTGATACAGCCAATGTATTTGTTTTTCGTACTAAGTAGTATTGAACATAACTTTTTTAATATTAGATTTGTTAAGCAAAGTTTTAAGTGAACTAAGAAATATACAAGGCAAAACTCTACACGACAGGATGAGAAGTGAAGACATCAGACAAAAATGTAGAATACAGGACATAGAAAGGTGGGTCAGACAGAGACGAAGATGTTGGAACAAACATATAAAGAGAATGGAGGACAGCAGACTCGTTAATAGTGCCAAAATGAATAATCCAGTAGGAAAACGACCACAGGGTAGACCACCAAAACGATGGCGAGAATGCTGGACTTCATCGTCCGGAGAAAACTTGATTGCAATGAACAGGTAGTAGCCTACTAGCATGATTAGTCATACTATAAAGAAGAACAAGAAATATTATTTTACACCGAAAACGTACTCTTGATGAAATTCAATACAGGTGTATCGTTTTCGGAATATTTGGATTTGAAAATTATGAAGTAATAACCGATGCTGGTATCAAGTATTGATAGTCATTAATTTTTATTATTATTAATTAGTAGTCACGATGGAACTACAACTCAGTTTGAAAGAAGGCGTCGTAATTAGTTGAGTAAGCAAATTCCGAATCGATGAATTGGTAGAGGTGCAGAAGCTTCGATGCATTAACCTCCTCGGTCATGTGATTTTGAACCCTTGGATTACAGAGTTTGGTCGTAGAAAAAGTTTATGCTTCAAAAATAAATTCACCTCAGAAATTGATAGACGCAATTAAGCATCACTAATAATCTCATAGCTGACTCCACACCGTTTAGAAGATTAATAGATTCTTTAGCAAAAAGGATAGACATTTTGAACACCTACTCTAATTGAATTCTATTTTATGTTATTTGCCTTTTTTTATTTTCATCTTCTGATATACCAGCATCCGTTATTAATTTTCGAATCAAAATATTCCGGAAACGGTACAGAGTATCGAGTTTCATCAAAAGTACCTTTTCGGTATGAAATAAAATGATATTTAAGTTAACTTGGAACTTTGCTTAATCAATCTAATATTAAAAAAGTTACTACTACAAGGTACGAACCGTGTTACAAACGACCTCTATGAGAGTCAGACATAAAAACTAATTTATTGGATGTATCAGCTTCCAAAACGTATTCGTATAAAAAATTTTCACAATATTGCTATTAGTTTCGGCAAAATTGAATAAAATGTGTATAATCTTTTCTTCGATGCCCTCTATCTTGAATACGGATGGCGTAACGAAAATTTTTTACTGAACTTTTATGGAAACACCTTTTTTTGGAACACCTGTATAGTTTGTTTAGATTGTGTTGGAAAATTGATTTCTATGTAATGAATTGTAATAATAAGAGTACTTACCTCATCACATACATCATGGAAGATGATGAGAAATGAGGAATTTCAAATTCAGGCCGCAGTTCATATGATTCACCACGAATTTTTTACAACAGATTATTTTGTCGTGATTTCTCATAATTTTCTTGACCTCTATTTCCAATTCTAATACAAATTTATGTTTATTGGAAACCAAAGACATATAAGGTAATACTGAGTTCTGAATTTGAAGAAGCATGGTCTGGCACCTCCGAACACTGACACCTCCGAACACAGACACATCACTACAATTAGTGTTTTATGTTAGTGTAGTTCGATATTTGTGTTTGAAGTGTTTTCACACAATCACGAGATTCGACTGACACATTTTCAGAGGCTACATCATACAACGCAGTATACAATGTGATATACCGAGAAAAAATGTGGAGCCGAGCTCATACATAACATAAATTTATGATGAAAATCCAATATTCCTTTACTTCTTAGGTTATGGAATTTTGAGGTATTAACTTGGCTCAACTTTTTCATTCTGTTTATCGATGTTATTGGTAGATTGCTATATGCATGGTTATTTATCTGTTAGAAAAACTTGTCTTTTCAATTCAAAAATGTCAGAGCACCTTACATTTTTCCGATCTAGAACTCAGCCTTCAAGTCATCAAACTTACAAAAGAGTGAAATTATTACCAGGGTTCACCCTTATGTTGCATTCTTGGTAATATTTTCTTCAAAGGTTTCTTGTAAACCTTCAGTACCAACTCTATAATTTTATTATTATTTTATGTCAAAGGGTTCAAATTATTCTCTAGCATTAACAGTAGCCGTAACTCTTAATTAGTAAGAGTAGGATTTTGACCCTTCATCAAACCTTGTCGCTTATCGCTTAGAGTAATTAAGCTTTCTCTGTATCTTTGTGTTCGTCATTTCTGCTATTGAGGGTGACTCTTCTCTCATTTAACAAAAGGTCTATGTTTTGAATATTTTTCTAGTTACATGTGCATGAATATTTCCTTTCTGCTTTGTCTCCTCTTTCAACATGATATAATCTAGTGATAAGTTACCCCTTAATAAAAAAATATTTACTAATTTAACAGGAAAACCAATGGGGACTCCTGAGCACTTTCGTGAATGCTATAAACGAGTCAGGATCAATTGGTGAAGAATTCTTCAGAAGATTGAACCATGGAGGAGGGCAAGTTACTCTTTTCGCCCCATGCAGTACAGCTTGGCAGCACGATAATACCCTCAAGAATATTATGAGAGATCCAATACGATTCAAAGATATTCTTGAGTTGCATGTGGTTGTGGACGATAGGCTTTATGTTGAAAAAATCCTGAAAAATGTGCAGAACAGGGTGAGTTGAACTTACAGTTCATAAAATACTTGGTAAAAGGCATATATTATTAAATCATTTTTCGAGAAGGTTGTATCTCAATCTGAACAATATCCAAGATCCTTATGCAGGTCCAACGTTAACGAACAATTTTTCAGCTTTTTTTATTTATTTATCAAACACAGCCTAGTTAACAATAATATATCGTATAAATACACTTGGGAAATAAACAAAAAACATACAAAAAATAACAAATAATTATGTATTGGTACGAAAAGAAGACAATCACAGTTGCTCCAGAATCTTTGAGCCATAGTTGGCATAATTGACCTGATTGACCGGCTGTCGAAAAATTTTCAAAAATATATCCGACGACCTAATAAACCCGCATTCTTATATTTCTTGAATCGAAGAGAAAATGGAACAGTATGATTCCAAAGAATTGAACATTTTGCAATACAAAAATACAAATAATCGAAAATTCTCTTCATTCTTGTGCCCCCATATCCATTCACAACAAACAAAGACACGTATTGTGGAACATTGAAGTCGAAAAGAATTCAATTTTGGTTGCCTGATTACTAATTATGTTTGAAACCGGGTCCGAGGTTGAATGTCGCATTGTTGTAACTACTATTTCAAGTAATGATTCCCACGCATATCTAACTATACATATAATATAAAATATAATATACATATAATGTTCCTAAATTCATTCGACAAAATCCAGGAGGTGAATGCTCGAACGAAATTAAGATGGGTCTTATTCATTACAAAATTTTCTCATCCCATCCCTTGTCGAGTTTTTATTTTCCAGTAAAGCTAAGAACTTGAAATTCTGTAATTTTCTTGCACTCGCCAAGAACTAACCACAGGTTTTTTTCAATATCTGTAATATTTTACGGGGCTGAAATTAGCAACCTCATTTTATTTCATATCAAAACTTTTTTTCGAGATGAAATGAAATTATAAAATCAAATACCAATAGCTGAAGAGAAAAACCATATTTCATAATTATTTTAATATATTGAGTGGAAAACAATGAAGAAATGTGGAAGGATTCATAATAAATGTTGGAAATTACCTCCTCAGCCATAATACATAAATGTGGTCTTATGTGTCATGGATTTAGAAAAAAAATAAAAACTGAATTTCAGGCTGAGAAAATTTTGCTATAGAAAAAACACATCTTAATTTCATACTTCCATTTATACCTCCTGAATTTTGTCGCATGAATTTAGGAACATTCTGTATATTTTCATATCAAACTGCAGGAAAAGGACGTACCTAGCTGTTAAATATATAAAACCAGTATTTTCTTTCCAAACCAGATTTCAGATCTGTTTTCATTAAATGTTTTTCTGGTGGACAAATTATGACAGATTCTTGGTAATTTATTCAAATATTTGAATATATTATTCTTTTCAAACAAGAATTAATTCAGCTTTGAATTCAGTGGAAGGGTATCACTTATTCGTTTTGCCAGAATACCCTACATTTTTTTATGTGAACATTCTATGAAAACACAGGAAAATAGGTATTCGTATTTTTTAAATACTGAAGTTAAGTTATCGGTATTTTCGACCGAGGAATGAATTGATTTAGTATTCTACACATATTGAAAATATACACATATACAATATACACATTTCAATATGTGTATAATGCTATCTCATCGAAATGAGTTTCGTTATCAAATGGACTGCTTGTTGGGAATATATTTTTCAATCGGAATTATCGTATCTTATCCTTAACGCAACATTAGTGTTCGGGTTATTTTTTATAGTTTAAATGCTTTGCTGTACTTCCTTTTAAGAAACGATTAATCAAGAAATTTAAAAAAAAAATCACATCTGAAAACAAGAAAACTGCTCCTGGGCAATTCATCTCTTCGAAAGGCAATCAAATTTATCAACAGAGTATAGATCTAGTGAGTATAGTTTTTTTAAGTCCGATTTGCGATTCAAAAAAATTTCTATGGGGAATATTATTTGAAATCTCCAATTAATGAGGGTACGACAAACTTAGCAGATCCAATTCCTTTGTCTGAAATGAGAACCAGTAGCACAGTTGACGTCCACCCTGTATTTTCATAATTCAAATGGACACAGAATTCCTTTGGAGTTTGGAGGAGTAAAAGACATGGCTTTGCATTTTCCACTGCTGTTTTCATTCAGATTTGTTATTTCCATGAAATCATCGGCAATAAATAACATGGAGAATCTCAATATTTTTTCAATGGAGCTCAATCGCGATTTGTTTCGTCTTAAATATATTTCGAGATTCGGTAATTGTCTAAGAATAACGAAGATAATTTTTTGTGTTTCTATTATTTTTAACATGAATGTCTTGATTTCATTTGATCTCTTAATATTTTTCCATAAGCATTCTCTGAGAAAGAGGTCGGTGAGTTTCAATAGTTGAAATGAAGAAATTTTTATAGATAGCTGCATTTCGAAGTTTGAAGTAGATTACACAATAATTTTAATATAATTAATTCAATATAAATCTGGATATTGAGCAAACATTCCTGATTACTCACCCATTGTGCTGGAAAATTTTTACAATCTCAAATTATTTCATTGATTTTTCTTGGAACTGAAAAATTTCGAATGTGTCAGGAAATCATAATATAAAATATCTTTTTAGATTAACCATCTTTTTCCGCAATTGTATTTAAAGTGGGATTTGGGGCTCACTTTTGGTGAATATTTTTCGCATTCTTGATTAGGAGTTTGGACGAAACTAGATAGGAATAAGAGATCAGTTATACCTATATCATTGTTTATATATCTTTAAATATTCAATGGAGAGTAGCTGCGGGAGTTAGATGACAGAGGGCGTTGTGGTCTGAAGTGCTCATTCCATTGAGGTAAAGAAAGTGGAGGGGGCATAACGTTTGAAAAGTGTCACCAAAACAAATCCGGATTTGGCAAACCAAGATGGCCGACTTCAAGGTATTTTAAACTGTAGGTTCTGCAATTTTGGGCTTATTTATTATTCGTTCGTTGGTTTTGGCAGTTGTATGTAGTGAAAAAACATATAAGAAATGGTTTCTTGTACAGCATATGCTGATCTTACTCGAAAATTAATGGTGAAAAGCTGAATTTTTTGACGTTTGTAAATACATGGTTTAATTATTGTTGCTTACAACTTTAATTGATAGGGGTACACGAGATAATTTACCTATTTGTTTCATTGCATATTATCTGAATTTGTATGTACCTTAATTGAAAAAATAGGATGTATAATTAGTTACAGGAACATTCCGTACGTAATTCAACTCACCAATTCATTAAAAGTAATTGTTTATGATATTTTGACTCCTTGATTTGTTTCGATCATTATTTATTCATCTTTAGGTCATTAAAAGAGAATCGAACAAACTTCGAATTGTAAAAATTCAAATAAACGAAATTCCCGCCACAAATTTGGCTCAGCAACATGGCGGATTTTTGGTGACACTTTCATAGCAAGGGAAACATAGGATATGCTACCTCCCCTTCTTCTACCTCCATGGCTCATTCAACGATTTCAATTCAAAAACAGGAAGCCAACATTTAATGAATTTATATTACCACAAAAACTTTGCAAAACTGAGATATTTTGTTCTACGAGATGTGGTAGAATGAACATATTTGACACAGAATTAGAAGAAGAATATTACCGAGACTTAGTCAATCCATTTATTCTATGAAAGACCGCATATATTGAAGTTCGTAAATACCCTAGACTTTTCTTAGGAATTGATTCTGATTTATGGACAAAACGCTTCGACAGTAATGGTCTGACCATTCCAAAGCACAACTGATAAATCAGCTGATTTAGAAAAATGCCTTCGCCATTTTGTATACGTATAGCAACAAGGGAACCTTAATTTGTCTTGCGCTTAGGGCCACCAGTAAATATTGATCCGCCATTGCTACGAATATGAGATCTTTGGCGCTAAGTAATTTTAAATTTCAAATAAAAAGTTCTTAAGACCTAAATTTGGAGCCATATGAAATCGAATGCTTTCATATAATGCCTATAATTTGAATTTGTTTACAATTATTACATTTGACTTGCAATCATTTGAAATGTAAAACACCAATAAAGATTAATTGTGTAATTGTGAGTGAGAAGATTAATCTCAGGTATCATACAGGTTATTCTGTGAGTTAGTTAGTGTATGTACAAACTTGTATGACGAATATAACTCAACAAGGTGAACGTAAATCCTACTTGCAGATGTGGAAGCTATGTTATTCTGCAGAAACAAATGATTCACCACCTATTTCTGAAATGAGTAGACTAACCGAACATTTTTCGTCGGATTTAAGTTCACCTAGTTGAGTTACACTCGTAATATAAGTTTATATACCCATTCATCTTGCATAGCATGTAGATCCATTGACAGTAGAGTTATTGAATCACCCTATTGAGACTTTTCTATGAACTCATGGTGGATCATTTTCAAAAATAACCATTGATATATCGGAAACTGAATAATACATCAGTAGATTGCTACTGTGGCTTTTCAAGTTCTGAAACTCGTATATGACTACTTTTGCGGTGAATCACATTCTGCGATTATTCTATAATATTTCGAAATAGTTCAGTTCAAATCCATAGGGACAAGCATAACAATCGATACTCTTTCACAAAATTGTATGTATTCAGTCACAACTGAATGTTATGTATGCGTTTGTACTTGTACAAATTTACGGCTTAATAATCTTTTTCATCCCAGTATTCGATGAAAAAGTTTGATCTCTTCATTCAATACTAGAAATTCAGATATAAAAATTCATATCATCGGTTTCCAACCGTCTAAACTTGAATGATGAATTTTAATGAAGGTTCGGTCTTAGATGTTATTAGTGTCATTCCTATGAATCACTGTAGTGGAAATCACCATCATTACATTTGTATCACATCAATCCTAATAATCTGTTGACGGAACGAATATTAGATTGCTTGGTAGTTACATGAAGAATTATGACAACATACTGAGGTCAATTTATTACAGAACTTCCAATCACCCACTCTCAACAAACGCCAAAGTCTTTATTTCAACGTGAACACCATAGGGAACAATAGAACAGTAACTGTGGAGGGAGGTGGTGTGAATGCTACTGTCCTACAGGCTGATCTTGCCGCTACAAATGGTATCATACATGTAATCGATAGGGTACTTGGTGTACCATATTCGACCATTTTAGATAAAATGGAGACTGATCAACAGCTAAAGTGAGTAATTTTATTATCCTACCATTCCTGTCTGACGATCTCTCCATTACACTAAGAAATGCAAATAATATTGGTCACAAATTGATATTCCAACCACGTATTTCCTTCAAATTTTATTCTCATAAGTTTTTCTTTTTATCATTAAGAAATTTTTTTCAGTATCTCATTTCTGTTGGGAATGCGACGCGGATTCAACAATTACTTAAACGATACGAAAAGGAAATATACCTTCTTTGTCCCAAGAGATTATGCATGGAAAGAAGCAAGTATCAAGTTCCCATCTACGACGAAGGTTCTTCTCATGCCTGACTATGCTTATCATGTAAGTAGATATTAAGAGAAAATATACTCCATCCCTTGTGAAAGCATGAATGGACGTTAACTGGAATAGTAATAATAGAAAAAACATCTTAGTCGAACTAATTGCAACAAAAATGATTCTTATTGCAAATGGCAACATTTTCCTTCCAAATGTACTGAAAATATACATCCGAACTGTTGCTCAAAATGAACTATGCCATTCAATGATACTGAATAGGAAAAAAATTTTTTTTTGTAAAAAATGAAGCAAGTAGAATAAAAGATAATCAGAATGTGTTCGTTCTCCACAGCAGATTGAGATGTTCTAAATAATTTACAAGTACTCCAAAGTCCATCGAGGAGGTTAGTTTGAATTGGTTCATGAAATAAATATTTGCATTTCAGTTTGTCCATGGCTTGGCAATTGAACGTGGTGTGGGGGTTTTTTGCTTTTTTTTGTAATGTCACGTGCAAAAAAAGGGACTTTTGTTTTATGTTGTCTTAAAGCAATAAAGAAATTGTATAATTATTATAACCACCATTCGCACTCTGGCGGAATCCCCCAAGGATGGATCACTCCAAAAAGTTCCTTCGGAGGTTTAGAACTACAAGATCCAAAAGGTATCTGGATCTCAGAAAAAAAACAACTACACCTACTCACCGTTTTCCGGATGGAGCATTGTCGCCTCAGAAAGCATTTGTTGAGGATGGGCTTATCGGACACTGACGAAAGTAGATTCTGTGGGGAGCAGGAAGAAACTCTCAAAGGAAACAATGCCTTGGTCAAGAGACTTGTAGGAGTGAAGCCTTCCGAGATATTGGATTTCATAAGATCTCTGGAAGGCGAGCTCTGAAGCTTTGTCAGGGGGAAAAATAGACCGTGTGGTCGCAGATGGCTGTAACCCCTCTTAAACTAAAACTAACTCGCATTCAGAGAAATCTCTCATAGCCTCTTATTGTTTATATAATGTATGGTGTAACCAGGTGACACAATGCACTGGTTTCTCTAATCCATTACAGAACTGTGTACGTAATATTTCTGCACTTCATCGTAAGATACTCGAAATCCTAGACTGCGAAATTAATCAATTAATAAAAGGGAAACAAGATCTCTGTGAATATGTTCTCCTAGATCTAGCTAATAACGATATCTCAGACAACGAGGATTGGAAGCTTTCCTCAAAGCTTCCGACTATCGAAGTCCGTCTAAAATCGTTTGGTTCACCACCAATCGGAATATTCTGAAAAGTTCGTTTAGCAGAGGAAAAACTGATTTTGTTCAGCTTGTTTAATATGTGATGAAATAGGATGAAAATCCTCACTTTCATATATCAAAGTTACCTTTATCAAGTTTTGATCAGTTCACTCATTGAATCTGAGCTTCTCCAATAACATCAATTTATTGACCGGTTTGACATACTAAGAAATAAAGACAATTAAATAGGGGAAACAGGGATTGAAGGAAAATACACAAGTAGTGATCGACCTATAATTTTAACCAATAACAATACACAGGGGCGGAAAATCAGCTTAACAGCTTAACCTATGTAATGATTTTCTGAAACTTAGATGAATTTGAAATAGTAATCGTCGAAATCTATTCCATTTTCATTTCCTAGGCTCACAGATTTTTTATCATGTAGTTGGAGATATAATAGATTTTGTCACTGAGAGGAGAGATACACCTTATTTGGCATAATCAGTACCCCAATTTCTATATTTGAAGCAAATACTGGATACTAAATAAGGCTGAAACCGGTATATCTCTTCTCTTAGTGACAAAATCTATTATGATTTCTTCAACTTCATGATTGAAGATCTATGAGCCCAGGAATTGAAAATGGTATTCATTTGGATGATTACTATTTTGAATTCATCTATTTTCAAAAATGTTTTTCGGTGTGCCCTCCGTAGAGACAAAAAATTTTTGGTTTTTCGATTTATTCATGTTCTTAAAATGTGGTTCTGCCTTGATGATAAAGACTGAATGTTATTATTATTATTGTTATTATTATTAATTTAAAAAATTTGGTACTTTCAAGAGGGTAGAGAAAAAACACTGAACTGATATATATTTTCAGTATATTTATGAGGAACACGTTGGGTAGCGTTTACTGAATTACCATTAAATTTGAATGGATGATCTTGCAACCAATCTAATGCTCCATTTTGCTGAATAAACCTCTCTTCCAGTCAAATAACATCCTAGAACGTCATCTGGTTGCAACCGATGATGAAGTGTACACCATGGAACGCATCAAGCAACTAAGCAATTATAGCAGTCAACAGAACAAATTCAGGAAAGAAATAGAACTCAAAACTGTCAGAGGTGGAACCCTCCGTTTATATGTGGAAGAGAAGTACGGAGTCGGTCAAGGAAGTGGTGAGTATACGAATGGTTGCAAATAAGTTTTTTATTTAATTCATTTTCTTTCATTTCACTCAATCGATTAGATTCACAAAATGGTAATCCCGACGAACCAAGTAAGTTTCCATCTTGGATCTATTGTATCTATAGGAATTCCTATAGAGCCGCACATCTAATCACCAAAAATTCGATTTGGAAATAAAATTGTCTCTATCGTACCTCTCATTTAATAAATGAAGGTTTCGTTTTCATTGCTTCACAGTCACATTGATATTCCATGTATCAGGAAAATTCAATCTTACCCTTTTCTATCAAAGTAAATTGTATATACCTGTATATATAAAAAAATTATTTATCCGAGCCCATCGACGGATAACATGAAGATGATCACACTTATGTCTTCCAAGATTTTCGTGATATTTAATATTTAATGTTAGGTTTTTTCGGCTGAGGCTTTTTCACCTGGCTGTATAGTATCGTATGATACTAGTGATGGTAGTATCGTATGATTCTATAGTATCATACGAAGAATGTTATGATACCCCGGTCTTTTTTTACCTCAGCTTAGGTACTTTTTGTTTCAATATTTATTGTATTATTTTAGCTCTCTTTTCATAAGAATATATATATATAAATATATATATATATATATATATATATATATATATATATATATATATATATATTTATTGCCAAACCAAGATATGCGAGAAATTCGATTGAAGTTGATACATATAAATCCGTGACTTCTCTGATTGCTTTGTTTATAAGGCTAACCTAACGAGTATAACTTATTTAGTATTATTCTGATCCCGCAGTTATGCGATTCTTTAATTTTTTTGTTTCTGGATCTATTATAATGATCATATATTGGTATGAAAAAGTCAAATGAGGGCTTTTCTTTCATTTAAGATGAAAATTCGATCTAAAGAGACTTATTTACAGGAACTTGCAAAAGAATAATATAAAATCAAAGGAAAAACACAGAACAAACCAAACCTTACATGTTCCGAAGAAAAATAATTCAATATTTCAATCCTTATTTTCGTGGAAACTATTTATTCAAACTGCTACTCGACTAGTTTTGGCGCCATTCTCAAGAGATTGCAAATGTAACAAGGCATGATGCATCAGTCAAGTTATAATTCCACAAATGGGCATAATAATAATATCGATCAGGATAGTTTTATAGTCTTTCCGTTTGGGAATAAATGCACAATTTCACAATTGGGTGATTTTGTTATCTTGAACTGATGAGAGCTAATTTTCCTCGAAAAGTGAGTACATACTTCGAATTGTTTGAATACTCTCGTGTTTATTCATGATTTCCGGTAATTTTTTTTTCGATGAGGTCTTTTGTTGTAGGCATACATTATCTTATCTTCACGATCTATAGAATGAAATATCTCATAATGATTTTCAACCACTCCAAAATTATCCGTTCAAATCGGAGCTCTCTTCAATTAGCGGGAACCGATATCCTGTTCTCGATAATCCAGAGAAATAATAAAGAACAGCGAATTTGCCACTGCTGCTCAAATGAATAAGATGTTTTTCCAGGAGCAAGTCTTTATTGGGTTCAATTTCAATATTGCGGGGCATCATTTAGACATAGTGAAAAGTATGAGAGATCTGAGGGTTTACTGGATTTCGCTTTCAACATTAACGAAACCACCAGAAGCGTTTAAAATTCTTGGTTTTCATTAAACAAATCACCAAAGATTTGTAATGACATCGATATTATAAAAAATGTATTTACTTATAGCCAATTTAAGGAGTTTTCTAGAATACTACTCTACTATTTGGTTCCCATACTATCGGGTTCATATTGATGATAATATATAAGGGATTCAGAATTCATTTTTAAGATGGTTGGTTTATTAGCAGGAAATTCAGTTGATTGTTATATAGACTATCGAACATTAATGACTGAATCATGCATGAATACTTTGAAGTAAGAAAAGAAAATTTGGAATTATGTTATCTATAAGCTCCATAACATCCTCATTGATTGTCCCTCTATCTTCTGGCAATCTTCAATGCATTAAATGTTCATTTACGACGCAAGAATTTTCTAGTGACTGAGTTTCATACCGGTAATTACTCCCTATTCAATATCAAAAGAAAAATTGTTTTATGTGCACCACTCTTTATTCAATGACCCTATAGTTTAAATTATTCCATTTTGCCCTTTCATTGAAAATTGCTTCTTCTTTATGATCGAAGATTGAAAACGACTGAAAAATATTTAAAAAAACAAAAAGCAATCATATCTTAATTTGGAGAGTTCGTTCCGTAGCAATCTTCAAGTTCGCTGATTTATCATAATTAAAAAATCTCTAATAATATCGCAGTAGGAATTCAGTTACATATTAACAAAATTTTCCTTTTAATTTAGAAAATCACGATCATCTGGCAATAACAAAGAAAGTATTGCTTTTGATCGAAACCTAATATAATAGTAGTTTGAGTAGAGGTTAATGAAGAGGTGCCATGAAATTCGGCGTATGATATCAAATCTTAGGGAAAAACCTAAGCAGAAAAAGTGCCCCTATCTGCTTGCTATAATATCCATGGTAACTCATAATTAGTCATAATCAGCTCTTAATGAAATTTTCATTTGAAATAATTACCCATTTTGTTAATAACTCTATTTTAATTGCAACAGTATTAGAAGTTTTCAATTATAATGAATCATGGAACTTCACAATGCAATAGAACGAGAACACTATCTTCAAAAATACCATTGTTTTTTCTGGAAATTCTTTTTGTAGTCGATGTCACCTTACACGATATGTGTTAAGGTTTTCCTTCTTTTCACTGGACCTTCCTGCATTAACTTATTTTCCTGTCCTCTTTCCCATGTTTTACGGTGCAGCATTCTTTATGTGGAAAACTAGTTAGAATGGTTGTATGAATTCATCTGCCATTTCAAAATACGTTTTCTCTATTTCAATATCGTAATGAGTTTATTACAGTTCTATAAAAGTAGTGATGTAATGGACAGCATTGTTTTCAGTTATATTTTTCGTTTTTTGGTTGTCAATATTGATGAAACATCTCAGAATAGAAAAAACATATTCATTTAATGAAAGCTGAACTATTTCGTTGAACGACGATAAATTCATAAAAACTACAGAGAACTCTCCCTTTCAACTTAGATGATCAACTTTCGAGTTGTCGACTCAAATTCAAACTGCTGACTTTTAAGTCATGAATCATCGCGATTCGTTTTCGATTCGATACGTCGATTAAAACGTAAAAACTAGTAATCACCTGATATTTAAGGTTCCTAAAGGCAACTTATCATTATTTAATTTCGGTTAAAACTTTCGTGGTTCTATTGAAGTTGAATCTTGAAATCGTTTCTTTCGACCTACTGGTAAAAAAAGTCTTTTTTGACTATACTAATTTTTTACAATAATTGTTTTAAACTAAAATAGTAGGAAAATGTGTCTGACAGAGCAATGAAAAATCTTTTATTGATCATAAATTTTTCAGATTCGATTTGTATGATATAGTATTCCTTTTCCAAATCGAAACAAAATTAGCACTTGCACAGCACATAATATTTATACAGGACCATTCTTCAGAAATTACTTTCCCTAATGATGGCCACAGAATTCGTTCATTTCCATCCGTTCGATTTGCCACGATTCGAATCGACGAGTCTGATCGCCGTATTGTTTTGCCCACACATTGGGCGCATTCACCGAACGTAACAGTTGTGCAGGTGTTGCGGAATTGTCCGGTGGCACATACGCTACAAACTCAACACGTTCTGGAGCAGTGGGCATTTTTCGGAACGCTTTCAATTTATGCTAGGTAGCGGTAGCGGAATCTTCGTTCGTTGAATGCGGCCATTGTCGTTTTTGAACGAGGAACAAGAACCGATGAATCTCGCCACACACCCCGGTTTTTGATAATTTTCGAAAGACGATTCGAATCGCGGCGATACGAACGGATGAAAACGAACGAAGTCTGTGGGCCCGTTAAACTTGAATATTAACTGAATTGCTTTCCTATTCGACTATTTTCCCTTCACATTTCCAATACGCCAACACGCATCAACCGTGCGTTGGCGCATATCTACATTCATGAAAAAAATTTTTTTTTTTCTTTATTACCCAGCGGTACCAGCTTTATAAATTTTAAGAAAAATGGTCATATAAGGTGTTCATTTTCTCCTAGGCCTTTATTTTGTTCTTTCTTTCAGCAATCTATATCCTAAATTATTTAGTTTCTACATCAAAAATCAAAGATATTCAACATCTGTTATTTTTTCAGAATTATCATTGTTTTCATTCAATATTTGTCACTCATATAAGCTCCAATTACGAAGAAGTGCAGGATACTATGAGAATTCATTTCTCATAGATCTCAAGGGTTAGGTATCTGAAAAATCGACCTCAGATCGGGGTGTTAGCTTCCTCATTTGAAATGAAACACTCAGTATATTATCGGTTCATGAATGTTGGCTTTCAAAGCTCTACTAATTTTTCGTGCATACTAACAATTACCCGCTTCAGTCTACTACGTCTTTTTTAATCAAATAACATCATCGATACTATGGCATTATTTACTCAGGTTTTATTTCAATGTAGCAAATTTTCTTGAATAAACTCATGTTTTTTGCTCATTGATTTCTACAATAAATTTGCAAACCATAATTTGGCGAAGAGAGTAAAAAGGTCTTTCAAATAAAGTACCTAACACAAGCCACCTGAAGAACTTGATTTCGGGGATGTCATTTTTATCATTTTATAATTGAAAGCAAAGATCATAGAGTATACTCTATAATCTTTGATAAAAAGTTCACGCATAATCTTCGACATACTCAATTTATTGCATTTGAATATTCATCGAAACCTGTGAGGACATTTCATTTCATAAGAAGTAATAATGTATTCACATAGACTTTGGGTAAAACATCTTTGTGTATTCAACACTAGAGCTATGAATTACTTCGCAGATAATATGGGCCTCAGATTAATATATTTTCACCTTTCTCATTCGATTACCTCTTTTTTCAGTTTTTGATACAATACGCATGTTGTAATACATTCGGAATATCTGTTTTTGATTTGAACAAAGAACAAATATGAAACAATCCATTCCTGAAAACCAACCACACACTTGCGTCAAACGATAGCACCAAGGCCTTCTCTCTCCTAGGAGGTACTGATCACAGAAAATCAAAAGATAGTACTGATTCATGGCGCATTCTTCCACCATGGTACTGAGTCAAACCACCATATATGACAGACTCGGGTATTTTCTCTAACGCATTGACGCACGCTTGTTACTTTAGAGAGCGCACTCGTTACGCTTCTGTAATTGACTGGATAACATCCATATGGATATTCAAAGCGTATTGGGGAAAAGCGGGTGGAATTTATATCTGATGCATATAACGTCACGTAATGGTGCGTAAAAAGAAATATTGGAATAACAGAAAACGAGAAAAATTAATGATTTTGACAGCCTATTAAAATACAAGATTTAAATTCTCTAAAGCAAAACTACTCAACATTTTGTGTGTGATGTTGATTAAGATATCATTTTTTCATTATTATTTATTTTCCCAGCTTACACAATACATTGGAATGGAGAAAGAATTCCAGTCTATCGTCCTGATGTTGAATGCACCAATGGAATTATTCACATCATTGACATGCCATTGCTCCTTGAATCAGATGTTCATATCAGCGGAACATCCATGTTGTGGATTACTAGTCATCTGTTACTGTTGGCTTCATCTATATGTTTGATCATTTAAAAAATTCAACTCAATTTGAAATGAATGCGATGAGCTTGAGATGGACAATATGTGGAGGTGTGGATCGTGAAGTGATCGATCATTTTTTTTTGGAATTATCAATCCATCTCTTATGAGCAGAAAAATTCGTTATAAATTTCTCTACCTTGTAAATATCGAGAGTGTTTTGTTTACTTTAGGTTGTATTTATTGTGAATTGCAAACGAGAATGAATACCAAGTGTTCTGTTTCTGTATGTTAAGAGGTTTATTTTCTTACAAATTTCAAACTTCACTAGATTTCATTGAACAAAATGGAAAAATCACATTTTCTTCTACTATTGTAAATCTTACACATTCCTGCTTTACCTGATCAGATGCCTTCATCAAAATGCTAACATATATACATACCTATAAATATATCATGAGTTAAAATTTTCAAATGGAACTTCATGATTATCGTTTACTTTTTGGCAACAATCGTTGAGATGATATTTATATCCTAACTCTAGTTCCTCAACTCAAATTCTGTATCTTCCGAAAACTACTTCTATTTTCAAAATTCTTAGTTATCTTTTTTACATTTTGTCGCTTCTCAATAATGTTCGATATTATTTCACTTCAACCCTATTAAGGCACTTTATTATTAAATTGCTTACGCTTTTCTTCAACTTGACTGAATTCTTCGAATAATTCAATCCCTTCGACTTATTGATCGCGAGATTGATTGATTTATTTTGTTACAGAAAAATTATTATACCCCCAAACAAACAATGATTTTCAGTTGAGTATTTAGAGCTGAAGATTATGCAGATGAGCTCTAAAAGTACCTTTCAACAGATTATCATCTATAACTTCATTAATGGTTTTTCGTTTTCTACGATATAAGTCAACTCAATATCTCAGATTGAAAAACAAACTTATAATGAATAGATAGATATTCAGTATATATGTCTAAGTAAGATTACCAAAGATAAATAAATGTACGTACATGAATAATTTATGTAATAGTTTCTGGAATTAGGAACGAATCGTATGTTGACTTTCTAAATGTACCTATAAGAGCTACTATAATACTTACGATTATGAACCAGTCGATGTTCGTTGCTTTAAGAATTTGACGATGTGAGAAAGTGAAAATTTATCAATTTCCCGCACTGCCAGCGTGTTCGAAAACTGCGATTGAAGCTAGTAACTTTTTTTTTGGGGGAGAGTTCTAATTTGGAATTGATGAGCAGTATGTAGTAGTTGGTACGTTCATATGAATGAAGATTTATGAGAATTTTGTAATGCATCTGTAAAGTTGATTCATACATATTTTATGATATTATTGATATATTTTGCACTCCAATCAATTATTTTTAGTAGTGAGCTATTTGTATTTTTGATCCTGTTGTATATATTTTTTCAATAAAGCATTCAGTGCTCGTGTATTTTCAATTCATAAATTTCGTTTGACCATTCGATAATTTCCCTTTAAAAAAAATCTGAACAATAATTTTTTCTTCGGTAGTTAGTGAACACATTATTATAGTTGACTTAGATGCACCATAAAACTGTCCAAATATGTCAAAAAAAGAGCACACATTGGGCGCATTCAGCAGAAAGAGCGGCTACAAAACAGTTTGCGCTACTGATAGGTGCTGGTAGCGGAAATCTGTCGACATCGGGCGCATTCAGCAGAAAGAGCGGCTACAAAACAGTTTGCGCTACTGATAGGTGCTGGTAGCGGAAATCTGTCGACATCGGACGCATTCAGCAGAAAGAGCTGTTACAAACTGTCACAACTGTCAGCCACACAACACGTTACCGAAAAGGAGCGCAAGTCAGGTACGATACTAAAAATGGCGACCGCAACCCAACATGTTACATAGATAGCTCAACGTTCAGCAGAAGATCATACATATTTGGTAACAGTTGTCTCTGCTGAATGCGCCCATTATGTGCAGAAATTTAATTTTTTTTAGGTCAAATTTATGTAGATATTCAAATTTTTAACTGAGAACAATTTTCAAGCATTTTTTAGATTACGACTATAGGGCGTGTGAGTAGATGATAATTTGTCCGAAATATAATACAGGGTGGCCATTTGAAAACGAAACAGACGAGATTACAGACGAAATAAATTTTTTCGATAGAAATGCTCGGACAGGTCGATTTCTGTTTCGAGGGGGACAACTTAAATGTAGATTACGGACGCATAGCGCTTCAACCCTTGCTACTACAACCCTCACCCCCAATTTTTGAATAGGGAAGATGGGGTGAGTGATACCTCATTTGAAAGGTATTTCAGCACAGTAATTGTTTTTTCATTTTATGCATTAGTTCTCGAAATATTCTTAACTAAGCATTTGAAAATGAAGTGGTGTTTTCATGGCACTTGTAGTGTTTTTTTGTGAAAAATCGACATTTTAAGTTTCAAAACAACCATGACTGTGGCTTCTTTCCTCTAATCCACTGACATAGAAATCTATAATCAAGATGTCGAACAAACAAAACGTATTGCGAAGGAGCTCAATCATGCTGAAACTCAATCTAAATCATCTTCGATATAATTTGTAGTATTTCCAATAACATGCGGTAACACTTGATCGATAGAAATCCCTAAATAGTCCAAATACGTACATATCTCTAATCAGATAACCAGGTAAGAAAATCAAATCATTAATGATGCCACAGAAATATTCCAGTCCCAATTCGTGAAACGATTTCCGACTCAATTATGAAGTGTTTTCTCAGTTGGCTTCAATAATGTTTACATTTTGTTGAATATTGAATTCATATCTTTTTCGAAAAAATGAGAATCGATAATTTTTTATTTATTACGAACAGATCATTACGTTGGCTTACTGGTTCTTTGACATGTGAATTATTCTTAGTTTTGAATCGAGACTTGTATGTGTTCTAATTCATGGTTCGACATGGTTTATTCAATTGCAGAGCGGGTGGAAATAATTTCACTTTTTTTTGCAAACGATCAATGTGCGAATAGAACCGCAGAATTCTTCAATCAACGACATTTAGATAAACATGTGAATAGGAAGTATGTTTTGGAATTAGTGTCAAAGTTTCAAGAAACCGGGTCGGTGGCTAATAAAAAACGAAACATGGAAAGAAATTAAGCAGCTGAAGTAACTGTTCTTGGACAGATTGCTCTGAATCCAATGACGAGTACGAGGCAGCTGTCACATGAATCTGGTTTTACACGAACTCGAATTGCAAATATTTTGAAGTATCATAAATTCCATCCTTACAAAATCCATCTTTCACACGCACTTGACGAAGATGATTTTGACCGTCGTGTTGAATTTTGTGATACAATGAGTGAACGAGTAACTGCTAATCCCAATTATCTGTACAATGTTTGTTTCTCCGATGAGTGTTCGTTCTTTCTAAAAGGCACAGTAAATCGACACAATTGTCGTTATTGGCCGATGCTAATCCGAGATTGTTCCTCGAAGTTTATACTCAACAACCACAAAAACTCAATGATTGGGCTGGAATATTTGATGACAACATTGTCGGCCCGTTCTTTTTACCTGGTAATCTTACTGGAGATATGTATTTGGACTTATTGGAAAATCACATTGATCCAATTTTGACGGAAATTATTGAAAACAATGCTGGAAATTATGTGGAAGATTAGATTGTATTTCAGCAGGATGGAGCTCCTCCACACTACGCCTTACCAGTTCGAGAATATCTGGATCAAAGATTTCCAAGTCGGTAGATTGGAAGAAGGGGTCCCACTGAATGGCCAGCCAGATCGCCAGATCTGTCACCACTAGATGTCTTCCTTTGGGGCCACTTGAAAAGTAAAATTTACTCTACACAGCCCGATTCCATAGAAGATTTAAGAAGACGTATAGTGAACGAATGTCGTCAAACCATTCCAGAAATGCTGCAAAATGTGCGCCATCGTTTCGAACAAAACTTATTTCATTGTATGGAAGCTAATGGTGAACAATTTGATTATTTAATAAATTGATGTGAGTTTTTGATAAATTATTTACTTTACTTTGAAAAGTCTCATTTCTTAGATCAATACTTCAAATCGTTCTGATACCGTACAGTTGGAGAATTATTTCAGTGAATAAAACAGCTAGTCGAACATCTGACCCTAGTATAGCATTAACACGTACGGTATAACTTCATTTGCCCAGTGGGGTAGATGTTTTGCAATTTCAAATACAAGTACGGAAATTTTGGTGTTTCGGAAGCACGAAATGTCAATTATTCTCAAAAAATTAATTTAAGTGATAAAATTAACTAACGCATGAATATTTCGAGAACTCATGCATAAAATGAAAAAACAATTACTGTGCTGAAATCAGTATAAAAATACCTTTCAAATGAGGTATCACTCACCCTATCTTCCCTATTCAAAAATTGGGGGTGAGGGTTGTAGTAGCAAGGGTTGAAGCGCTATGCCTCCGTAACCTACATCTTAAGTCGTCCCCCTCGAAACAGAAATCGACCTGTCCGAGCATTTCTATCGAAAAAATTTATTTCGTCTGTAATCTCATCTGTTTCGTTTTCAAATGGCCACCCTGTATATCGTCTCTCTAACTCAGTCACGTAGCGGAAGTTAACCTTTTGCGTCACACAAAAGTTTTTGAAAACCTCGTGTGTGAGTGTTACATAAAATTCACCAATTGAAAAATTGGTTCTTGGATTTCATCCCCTCAAGGGGGCCTAGGAAGAAACACTGATGCCAATATTGGCTTAGTCACCCAGTCACTTTCTTCTGAAGTCAGATCGACATTCCTTTGACTGTTAAATTTGTCGGTATTTTTTTCTCTTTCTCCTACTGAATTATATTTTCGTAGGGTTCTTTTCAGAATGTCTTCACGTTATGATTTGTTTTGTGGACATAACTCAAATTTGTCTCAATCTATTCTCAACATACCTAAATCTTGGTGAACGCTTAGCCTACTTAGTCAAACTACTACCCTGTACTGGTGGAGAGGTAACTCATTATACGTTACAGATATACACCCTAAGGGCCAGTTTCATAATAAACCCCTAAAGTAAACTTTAGTTAAAGTACACTTTGAGGTAAAGCTCACTTTAAAAGTCCAACCAATTTCATAATGAAATTAAATGGGACTTTACGTGAAGGTGAAATGTTGTATGTTGGCATAACTGAAATCGTTTCATTTGACCTAAGATAGACAGTTGCAGTTGTATCAAACCACCGCCATCTTAAAATTGAAGGAGGTTATGTTATTTTCATGTCCTGTGGATATAACGTCCAGGTTCAAATTCAAAATATACCTTTAAATTTGGGGGAAAAGACCAAACAAAACTGGATATCACAAAAAAAATGGAATTGATGATTGCGGCTGACAGAAGGGCAATAAAGGAGCTTTGCCTTAGATTAATATCATTAGATTTAGAAATCAAAATTTAAGAAAAAATTGAATAAACATAATCTTTGAATAAGCATTTATTTTCACCAATTACATCAGCTCAATATAGCAAAATGACCTGTTATGATTGAATTTCTAACATGTTTCCCATTAACTGCATTAACAATAATTTGTTGATTATCACCATATTCCATTTCAAAATTATGAATAGGAAACATGTCATTTATATCAATTGCGCAACACCGCCGTTTCAACTATAATGAGCCGTATGGTGTCTAATTGTAGTCTCATTCCAAATTTCGAAATTGGATCTCTACGTTTCCATACTCCGTATTCTCATTCCAAAATGTTCCTGGTTCTTATGATTGGTTCATGTCATGGATCTTCTTCATTTGATGAATCCGAACTAGTTGTCTCAAAATTTTCCATTTTTATTATTCAAATATTAAACTATTCTTATGCATTATCTCTTGTTGTGAAAGTTGATTTCGAAATAAAACACAGCATAAATAACATGTGACTAACCTCAAATGAGTTGAGAGTTTGGACACGAGAGGTTAGGAATTTATCTCGGAATTTATTTATATATTCAGGGCTAAAGGATACTTTAGCTGCTAGAGTCGCGAGATTGGGTCTTTAAATATAAAGTGGCTTTAAGAACCTGAAATGTGTTATGAAACCGAAATGTTTAACTTAAAAGAGCTTCAAAATTAAAGGGAATTTTTTTAATTAAAGGAAATGCTCCTGTATTACTAATTTGACAGGATTATATGAGTGAACAATAAAACATTGAACTGCAGAAACACCTGTTTGAATTCGAGTGTCTGAGTCTTGGAACGGAAAATCATCAGGAGAGAATGAAAAAAACGTGTCCGAGTAGAGTGTTTCGAAAGAGGGAGAGGCAAATCACTACATCAATCAGTACATGATGCCTCGGCGTCGCTACGGAGGGGCTAATGGGGTAATTACCCTCTTCCCTCTAGTAAAATACTGAGTTTCAAACAAAAGTCATAGAATCATCACAAATATTATTATGACAATATAATAGGTTTATCCTTAATTTTTTCAACGCCCATCCTGCCCCCCCCCGGAAAAACAAATAAACAAATTCTAGGTAGTTATTACATTTTAATTACACAATCTCAAAGGAACTCCAAATTCTATATTCAAGCTCACAAGTTCATTACTTGAAGGGAACAGTTCTTGTCGAAGCATTTCACTCAGAGTGTCCGTTTGAAGAAGTAAACTGAGCTTTTGTAAAGCCTGAAATGAAATGGAATCATTACAAACTCATAAATATAGGGACAAAAAATGTACGTTCTACATCGTTTTTTACCATACACTTTCAAATGGAAACCTTGTAGACATTTGGGGGAGTGTTCCGGTCTCATTGGGCGCGTAGTCTAATAGGAATTATTTCACCTAACGTTTCGATGATGATAATTCTCTCGAAAATTTTGGAAATGCAAAGCAGCAAACGAATACGTCGTAATTCACTCAGTGCCATTGGTGACGCTCTTTTAGGGCAAATCAAAACCAAAACTTCTTTCAACCTATTTGAGAATACCGAGTGCATTTGAAATTACCTTCTTTTCCTGATATTATTCCGCTTCTAGAGTTATTAAGTGTCGAATAAATTGATCTTACCAGTGTATATTAGGTGGGGAAAAAATAGGTGTCAGTAAAATAGCGCATTTGGTGGCCGATTGTTTATCATTTATGCTCGTTCGAAAGCTTATGCTATAGACTAAACAAGTGCAAAGTTTGTTTGATGTAAATTTTTTATTGTTGTGTTCTAATTAGCTAAAATGTTGGTCGAAAAATAAAAAACTAGACCCGTCATTTGGTTTCACTGGAAGTGTGACCTGAGTACTCCAAAAGCCACTGATGCCATCAATCAAGGTTAAGGAGAATATACTGTCAGTGCCTGGACTGTTGGATTTTGGTTTAAACACTTCAACGTAGGAGACGAGTCGTGTGAAGTTTCACTTCTCGAAGTGTGAGAAAGCATCTTCGTACGCTAGGATACCACAAACATCTCGATAAATGGGTGTCACATGAATTTTCTCATTCAAACATGGATGAGCGAGTTGAAATCATCACATCACTGCTGGGAGAAGAGGAAAATCAACCCTTTTTTGGATCAGATGATGACATGTGATAAAAATGGGTCTACTATGGACACTCCCCACCCCGCTAATCAAGTTGGTGTTTGCCCGGTCACAAGCCAAAAGCTGTGCCAAAACGATCGCTGATCAACAAAAAGGTTCTTTTGCCAGTTTGGTGGGATATACACGGCAACATTTTTACGGCTTTCTACCCAGTAGGCGGTGTATGCTTTCATTATAAGGAAGGTCGTAACGCGCGGCCACACACCGCTAATTTGACCAGAGAAAAAATTAAGGAACTTGGCTGGGAGACCGTAGATCACCCTACTTCCTCCCCCGACCTCGCTCCTGCAGATTTCCATCTGTTCCTGTCTCTTCAGAAACACTCAAATAACGCTAAACCTATGTCTCCTGAAGAAGCTAAAAAATGAGGTGGTAGTCTTTTTTGACTCTGAAATGATTTCTTCAAAAGAGGTATTCTAAAATTAATATGGTCAGATGTGACTTCTAACGATGGAGATTACCTTTGATAAGCTCAACTTTGTTCCTTATTTGTACACGATCTACTTTTAATGATAAAATTTCAGGCAAGAACTTTGTTCTCCACAATTCAACATTCAAATGTTTTGGAGTAAACTGTAAAATTGATATTTTTATACCTAATAGTCTAAGATCCCAGGGCTCCCAGACGTTACTTATTTTTGAAGTAACGAATTTCGCAGTATAGATAGTCTTATATGTGTTTTTAAAAGTGTGTACATACTCGCTATCTTGGCTAGGCGGCCCGTTCACAGGTAGAAGGTAGAAAAGATATACGAAAACATACCGAACTTTTCCCAAATTCGAAGAACTGATTTTTATATATGTCACGCAGAATATTATAAAAAATAAATATTTCATATTGCCAGACAGTTTCGGTGGGCCGTTATTCCTCCCATATGCTTAAAATTTCAATAAAAAAATGACAGGTTAGAAACATTGTTGCGAAATGGCCAGACTCAGCACTTTTGTTAAATTCGAATCACTGATTTTCATATATGTAACGCAAAATATTATAAATAAAGAAATATTTCATATTGACAAACCGTTTCCGTGGGCCGTAATTCCTCCCAGACGCTTTAAATTTCAATAAAAAAAATCACAGTTAGAAACATTGTTGCGAAATGGCCAGATTCAGCACTTTTGTTAAATTCGAAGCACTGATTCTTATATATGTAACGCAAAATATTATAAAAATAAATATTTCATATTGGCAGACCGTTTTCGTGAGCCGTAATTCCCCCCAGACGCTCTGAATTTCATGGAAAAAGAAAAACTTTTTTTACAGTCGAAGTCTTCAGGGGATCATTTTGATACTTTTTGTGGAAAGCCAGACCAATCCCAAGGGCCAAACATTCTGCCAGACACAATCAAAATTTTGTAAGGTCCCTAGAAACTATTAATTTTTTTGCCTACAAAGTGTATGTTTTCAACATCAGATTATGGTAATGACAATTTATTATTATAATTATAACAGAAATCAAAAAATATAATCTTTTTCATCTTAATCTTAATATTCATTGTCAGTTTCACTCGATGGTTAACTCGTACCTGGCGTTTTACAATATTTTTATTGATAGAGGTTTCTTAACTATGGGTTCTTCGAATTTCCTCAAGTTGGTAGAACCTGCCTTGTGGGCCGAAATTCCTCGCATAAACTTCATAGGCAAAAAATTCATAGTTTCTAGGAAACTATCCCCAAGGATTATATTCAAAATTGAAGACTTCAAATGTAAGAAAAGTTCATTTTTTTAATGAAATTTGATGGGAGGAATTACGGCCCACGGAAACAGTCTGGCAATATAAAATATTTATTTTTTATAATATTCTGCGTGTTATATATGAGAATCAGTGCTTCGAATTTGACAAAAGTGCTGAATCTGGCCATTTCGCAACAATGTTTCTAACTGTGATTTTTTTTTTATTTAAAGCGTCTGGGAGGAATAACGACCCACGGAAACGGTCTGGCAATATGAAATTTTTTTTTTTATAATATTTCGCGTTACATGTATATAAAAATCAGTGCTTCTAATTTAACAGAAGCCCTGAATCTGGCCATTTCGAAACAATGTTTCTAACTGTAAGTTTTTTTAAATTTAAAGCGTCTGGGAGGAATTACGACTCACAGAAATAGGCTGTCATTTTTCATAATATTCTGCTTGATATATATGAGAATCAGTGTTTCGAGTTCAACAAAAGTGCTGAATCTGGCCGTTTAGCAACAATATTTCTAACTGTGATTTTTTTATTGAAATTTAAAGCGTCTGGGAGGAATTACGGCCCACGGAAACGGTTCGACAATATGAAATATTCAATTTTCATTATATTCTGCGTGACATATATGAAAATCAGTGCTTCGAATCCAACAAAAGTGCTGAATCTGGCCATTCCGCAACAATTTTTCTAACTGTGTTTTTTTTTATTGAAACTTAAAGCGTCTGGGCGGAATCACGGCCCATGGAATCGGTCTGGCAATATAAAATATTCATTTTTTATAATATTCTGCGCGACATATATAAAAATCAGTGCTTCGAATTCAACAAAAGTGCTGAATCTGGCCATTTCGCAAAAATGTTTCTAACTGTGTTTTTTTTTTAATTTAAAGCGTCTGGGAGGAATTACGACCCACGGAAACGGTGTGGCAATATGAAATTTTCATTTTTTATAATATTCTGCGCGACATATATGAAAATCAGTGCTTCGAATTCCACAAAAGTGCTGAATCTGGCCATTCCGCAACAATGTTTCTAACTGTGATTTTTTTTATTGAAATTTAAAGCGTCTGGGAGGATTTACGGCCCACGGAAACGGTCTGGCAATATGAAATATTTATTTTTCATAATATTCTGCGCGACATATAAAAAAATCAGTTCTTCGAATTTAAGAAAAGTTCGGTATGATTCTGTCCACTTTTTCTACCTGCTACCTGCGAACTGGCCGCCCAGCCAAGCTAGCGAGTATGCACACACTATTTAACACATATAAAAGACTGTCTATACTTTAAAATTCTTTACTTCAAAAATAAGTAAGGACTGGGGGCCCTGGGATCTCACTCTATAAGTAGGTCAGTATGTCGACGTAGGTGTCACTTGTCTATGGTAATCATTGACATCTTCATGTTCAATTTGTGACGTTCCCTGAATAGCATAATATAAAGGGTATTCAGTTATCTTATTATTGGATTACGGTGAATTTTTTTTCTTGATAGGTAAAAGTGTAAGAATAGCTTGAAGCTAAACTTTCTCCTAAGAAAATAAGCTCTATTCAGGTTCACACAATTAGTGTTCTAGGACTGTCAGGAGTTTGCGCAGTAAATTTGTTCGCGATAGTTAGCGTTCGGGTTTTTTGGGGACTGTTTCAGGACTGACTTGTTTTACGTTCGGGTTTTTACGAATAATCCTGGGATAGTCCGAGAACAGTCCGAAAGCTGTCCCCACTCTTGGGCAGGTACTGTTTTAGGATTTTTCTGGGTGCATGCTTTTCAGGGCTTTACGTGATGGTTGTTGGCCGTACTTGTGATGCTATCGTTTATCTTCAACGAAGATATCGTTGACAAGATATATTTCTCGTGCTGAAAACTGAAATGCTTTTATTTTCTCTTTCTCATATTTGGATCGTTTGATGCATTCGGGTTTTTCAGAACTTGAACCAGTCCTAGAACGGTCCTAGGTATCGAAACGAGTGCGCATCTGTTCGGCGCAGTTTTAGAACGAACCTAGGACTGTCCTGAAAATTGTAACCCGAATAAAGCTATTATTATTACTGTCATCATAATTGGCATTTGTTACCCCTGGGCCATAAGGTCTCAAAATGTCGCAAACCGGCTTATCTGCACTGCAGTATCTGCTGTAAATCATTACTAGAGTGACTAGAGCGCTCGATATAACCAAGTTACAATTTCTGAGTGAGATTCCCACAACTCTGGAACCGCATTCCCTTGGAACCTCTCTTGGAGATAACTTTCACATCATTCAAAATGAACCTCGACATACAAAAACTTCACTTCCAATCAAAAAAAATTCTTTAAGTACCAGATATCTTTTTCCTTTTCTCTTCCCATTCGTTTTCACATATCTCTAGGAAGGGTTAGGTACTCACTTAGATTATATGTTTTCAAATTATTTCACAATCTCTCAATTTAATATAATGCTATTTGGTATTTTTCTAATTATAATTGAGGTTTGACAGAAAGACATCATCGTGCGATATGCCCACCATTATACATACCGTATTACGATCATTGTGAAACATCAGCAGCAATAAAGAATTCCGATACTAATAATAATATTGTAGATTCACTGTAAGAACTTCATATTGTTAGATTATTAATGAATAACTAAAAAACAGTGAAAGATAAGCGGTAGCATTTTGTTTATTGTATATTCTAGAAGAAAAAGAAACTCTCCCTGAAAGGAAGTTGGGGCAAAATCTCTCGAAAATCGGCATGTTATTATTATTATCATCATTATTAATATTATTAATAATGATATTATTATTATTAGTATCACACTTTTGTGGATCATTACCACTGATCAACAGCTCAGTTGATAAAACACACGCCGAACATTTCTACATGTGCCGAGGATTGCAGTTTTCTGTGCCGTAAGTATAGCCTTCTCAACTTTCTTTATTCCAGTTAGTTCCTTCTTTAGGTTTTCTTCCACTAATCCATTGGCTGAAATTGTCAGTGGGTGTACGGAGACATTTTGAAGTTGGTGGATTGTCTTTAGCTCGTGTGCAAGGTCTATATACTTAGTAAGCTGGTTCGTCCTGACTTCTCGTATGTTGTGGTCACTTGGCATTGTTATATCTACAATCAGCGCCACCTTACTCAGTTTTTGAATTATGAGGTATCGGGTCTATTATTATTATTAATATTTTTTTTTCACAATTCATTTGGAGGTGATGAGCAAGTAGATAGAATCACTGCTTTTTGCATGGACTGATTACTTTCAGGTATTTCCTGACTCCTATCATTTTCAGAGCCCTAGGCAATTCTTTATCTATGAGGCCGTTAGCAGATACAATTACTGGTACAATATTACCTGTTCTTTCGAGCATTTAGGCCGTCGTCGTCGATTAGTTCTCGACGTTTCGCCAGTTCGAGTGTCTGGTATCTTCAGGAGTTATATTTCAGGAGATGTTCTCACTGGACTGAACTGCCTCACTCGGCCTAAATGCTCGAAAGAACAGGTTACATTGAACGATGGCCGCTAAAGCCTCACAATATTCACCCTTGCGAGACTATGGACTTTTTTAATTTCATCTGCCAAATCAAAATTATTATTATTATTATTTTTATTATTGTTATTACTTTCACAGGAATTTCCTAGTTTTGCATTACTAAGTCAGGATATTCATCAACGACTCAATCATATGTGAGTACCCTTCGGACAGTTCTACATGTTCCTAATATTGCGGCTTTCTAGGCGGTGAGTATCAAATTTTTAGTTTTCATTCATTCCTATCTTCTCATTATCATTATTATTTTTTTTTTTCACTCAGAAAAGTGGTAATATCATACTGAAGCGGAAAGCAATCGCATCAACGCTTCGGTCGTGGTTCAATACCTGACGAACGATCGAACACATCGAGAGGACGCCCGATTTCTGCATTGTTGTTATTATCCTCTCAGGGTAGAGTAGCTGCAACGCGTGAGGATGGTGTATTCTGAATTTTGTCTGACCTTCCTGTCAATGGCCTCTAAATCCATTCGCGACCATTTCAAAATACCAAAGGTACTCGCCAGCACCGGTGCAACCCAATGATTTATAGCGGTTATTTTATTTTTCGCATAAAGTTCAGTATTCAAGATGATCTTCAGTCGTTAGAGGAAGGTTGTCTCTATAGTGGTGTCATCTATGGTAAGGGCCTGTTGAATACCTAGGTATTTATAAGTTTCTCCGAGCTGTAATGATGAAAAAGATGTATTTTCGTCGATTAAAATTAGGTTTTCGGAATTTTGGGCTTTCCTCTTTTACAGTATAGGACCGCGCACTTACCCACCCCAAACTTCATACGTATGGCTTCGCTGAACGAAGTAACAAGCATAAGCAGGCTATGCAGTTGGTCTGAGCTGCTCGCATAGCATTTTGGATCGTCCATGTACAGAAGGTGACTGATTTTCACTCTCGAGTTACTGGAAATTAGGTAACCGTATCCACTAGATTCAAGCATGTAACTGAGTGGGTTGATGGACATACAAAACAGCAAGGGACTCAAGCCGACTTCCTGAAATATTCCTCGACGAATCGTCCGTTGTTTCGTCTCATAAGCGTTTGTTAGAGTGTTTACTATGAGCGTGGTCTTCCATTTTTCCATGACATGCTTGAGGACTTGTATGACTGTGGAATTGATTTTGTAAATCTCCATTATTTTTATCAGCCAAGAGTGCGGAACCGAATCAAAAGCCTTTCTGTAGTCGATCCACGCGATCGAGATCTTTCTTTTGTTTTTGTATGCTTGTCTTCCAATCGTATCAATTATCAACCATTCCTTACTTCCTCTGGACCCTTTTCGGCCACAATTCTGCTAACAAGCCATTATGTTGTGGGTTTCAAGATGGTCGGTTATGGCTCTTTCGATAAGAGATGTAAATATCTTATAAATAGTTGGAAGACATGTAATGGGTCTTAAGTTCTCAGGTTTATTGACAAATTGGTTCTTGGGTATCATATATGTGATTCCTTCTGTGAAAAATTCTAGAATAGTCCCTGGTTCCCGGATTGCCTGCTCAAATTGGTTGGCTAATGTCTCGTGGACATTGGTGAGATGTTTCCACCAGTAGGCATGCAATGGAGCTCTCCAGTTTCCTAACGGAGCAACCACTTGTCTCACCAGATCTTCCGTTATATGTTTTGTGTTCATTTCCGGCAACGTCTTTACTCTGTTTACCTCATTCCCCATATTCCGTGCCAAAAATTGAACATTTCATCAGGATCCACCAATTCTTCATAATCATTCTGATACCGATTATTCAAGGATCTGTAGAAAATCTTTTGGTTGGAGGAAAATAGTTTATTTTGTGTCCGCCTTCTTTCATTTTCATTATAACGTCTCAAACGACATCCTAATGCAGCTATGTTTCAGGATATCCATAAAAACTGTCAATCCGGTTCTACTGCGATCACGAAGCCTGCTATTTGAGACGATTGAACTAATTGCTCGTCTAGTTTCAGTATTCAGGTAAGTATGTAACACTCCTATAGCTTTTCTTGTATATTTAATCTTTTCTTCTAGTCGTCTTTTCCAGGGTGGTATTTCCTGCTTACCGGCAGAATGGCTCCGTTCTTCAACTTCAAGTCCAGTATATGTACACACGGTTGCAGCAGCGCAGTAAAAGAGGTGGTATGTATGCTGAAGTGAACAACTCTCAGGTAGGTATCGGTTCAATATTCTGTTGATTGCTGCTACTGTTTGCTTCGTTCTGATGTTATATTTTATTTTCGGTATTTCTGGTAGCAACTGGAACACCATAGTACTTCAACATATACTCCTGGAACAAGTTCCGAAATTCTTCATGCATTAGGTCCGGATCCTGATTTGGTAATAATGAATTTCTTGTTCGTCTTTGCCCTTGGGATAACCGACCGGAAACTCTAGGGGATGATTCTTGTCTCCGATCGTGGTCCTGAAGTTCGTTACTCATTTCGGACTTTAGGTACTCAAGATCTGCACTGGAGAAAACTTTCCATCTGAAGACAGAACGCAACTGGTCCGCAAGTTGCTGAGAGCTTCCAGGAAAATCTGGTCTTGAACGAGTCTATTCCTCGTGTAGTCGAACTCTGTATCCCGTTTTGTCTCGCTCTACATCGGTTGCCTTATAGTAAGCGCGCAGTAGATCTTTGTTGTCATCCCTGGTCCAGCGCTTACGTCTCGTCCGGGGGTGCGAGCTAGGGACGGGATCACTTGCGTGATCCAAGTCTTCTATCCCTCCATTTTGGTTGTCCTGATTTCCGGGGCGTGACCTTGTGGTTACATTTCGCATTGAGGCGCCACTCGCTTCGCTTCTCTCTGCTAGGAGCTGTACAGGTGCAGTTCCACCACCTGCCGCTTCCTAGGCTTGTTTCTGGTTATAGGAACCCTTAAACTTATCTTCCTTGGACAGGAGGTTGACCTCTCCGAAAAGTGATGCTAGGGTCCGCGGGGTTGCAATCCTAAAGCTCTTGAGAACTCCCTAGCGTGACTCGGAACGTCGGGTCGTCACTCCCCAGTGATAAAATACCACTCTGTGCGTTATTATTATTATTATTTTTTTTTTTTTTTTTTTTTAATCACACTTTCGTGGGGTGGTTTCCATTATTATTATTATTATTATTATTATTATTATTATTATTATTATTATTATTATTATTATTATTATTATTATTTTTTTTTTTAATCACACTTTCGTGGGGTGGTTTCCAACTAAGCTGGGAATTATTATTATTATTATTATTATTATTATTATTATTATTATTATTATTATTATTATTATTATTATTATTATTATTATTATTACAAAGTGCTAGAGTTGAGGATAAAACCTATATACTCATAAAATGAACTAAAAAAACATCAAATCAAGTACGTAGAAGATCAAGCAAATCCATCACATATCCATTCATCGTATCTCTTCTTGAAAGAATAGAGAGGGTGAGTCAACCACATGAGCAGGGAGCCGGTTCCAAACACTGAACAAGCGGTTTGGCAGAAAATGTTCACGACACGCACTGCGGAAACACTCCCGAGAAAATTTCAATCTGTGGTGGTCTGATTATCCCAAAAGGGATGCGGGTGATCTTTGCAGGCCTTCTAGAAGTTGAGCATCACGAACAAGATGCGGACACCACACTGTACCGGCGAACTCCAGGATCAGCCGCAAATAGGTTTTGTACAGGATAGATATCGTATGGTGATCCGCATGTTGAAATGTTTTCTGTATAATATACGTCATTCTCTTTGCTTTATTCACTATGTACTGCACATTAGCTGACCATGATAGATCACTGGTGACAACCACTCCCAAATCAGTGTGCGATGTACAACCCTGTATTACCGTGCCATCATCAACAGAATACTACAACCTACGATTATTCATCTCCAAATGTAACACACAACATTTGGAGAGGAATCAGCTATTCCGAACACCAGCGCGATATGGAGATTAAATCCTGCTGGTTCATGTCACCTTCAGTGGTTGCAAAGTTGAAAAACTTGAGGTCATCTGCATATGATACAATGGTAGACGATATAACCCCAGGGAGATCACTAATGTAGGCGAGGTGAAGAATCCGACCCAAGACAGAGCTCTGTGTGACCCCACTGACAACATCTCTAGGTTGGGATCTCGTGTTGGCAATTTTGACGGAGAATGTCCGGTGGGTGGGAAATGCGGTAATCCAGGACAGCAACCCACCTCCTACGCCCAAGTTCTCCAATTTGAGAAGTAATCTTCTGATGGGGACTCGGTCGAATGCACGTGCGAAGTCGAGATAAACGTCTACACGGATTTTGTTATCAAGTGCTTTGGCCCATATGTTGACGGAAAACAACAAATTTGAAATGATGGATCTTCCCGAAACAAAGCGGTGCCGCGAAGCAGGTATGATGTTATGATCTTTCAGAAAATTAACCAGAGGAGCAGAGATTATTCTCTCTAACAGCTTGGAGATTGCCAAGGTAAGACTTATCGGTCTGTAATTTTGTGGAC
Source organism: Hippodamia convergens (assembly GCA_038502775.1). Taxonomy (NCBI): domain Eukaryota; kingdom Metazoa; phylum Arthropoda; class Insecta; order Coleoptera; family Coccinellidae; genus Hippodamia; species Hippodamia convergens. The sequence goes on along the minus strand of JAVSIQ010000787.1, from coordinate 28,722 downwards.
TCTGCTTATCGCCTTTTTTATGCACTGGCGTCACAAAAGCATCACGCCATATGACAGGGAGAGAGCCAGTTTCGAGTGATTTGGGAAATATTCGGGACAGCGGCTCGCACAATGGTAAAGCTGTCCGGTGAATGCAGACCCCTTTCAAAGACAGTCAGGTTCAATGTCTTGAAGGTTACAAAAGGCAGTAGCTCTAAAAAGAGTTTCAAGAAATTTTAATAATTTGTTGAATTTGTTGTTGTCCCGGGGAAGAAGTATGTCCAATGAATTCAGGCATCCTCAAACAACTTCTGGAGTGATGTCTACGGTATGAAAAAAACGGCGTTTCGACAGGTGTGCAATTCAGGAAGTTGAGCGGTATATTCACTTGTAAAAGCGGAACTAATAGGCCAAGCAAATTAGCTTCAAAAAATGGTGTGCCTGGAAATAATTGGTGGAGTTCAGGAAACTGTTTTAATCATTCTTTTAGGTCTCTAATAAGAGTAGTTTGAGCTTTGCCCCAATTTACCAGTGGAGCGTATGTCATCATGTTCGAAAAACCTCGACTATTTTAGGTTTTCCTCGAATAGCTCCTAAACTAAGCACTTTATCGAAAACTTTGTGATTTACGAAATTGTTAAGCATCAAATTCTGCTTCTGGAAAATATTACGACATTTTATTTAAACAAGTAGTTTTATGAAAATCATACCTCGAAATATGGCAAATTTTCACACTTTTTGAAAAAACATAGTTTTTCACGATAAAACGTAAATACCCATGAAACTACGGAACTTGAGAACGACATGTCATTGGATGAGAGTTATTATCATATTGTGATAAAAACGTAACCCCACCCCTCCAAACCGGAATATTAAATCGCGGAGTAGCTCATTCTGCTGAGGATGCTGATCATTTCATCGTAGTTAGTGCTGTTGTATATGCAGTCTCATGAGTGTGTGGATGATGTTGGGGAGGACACTGATCTTCTTGTAATTTTGATTGTTCCAGCCACTATGTGTACCAATATTTTTTTACTAGGGGCTGGCAAAGCCAAGCAAGACGATGTTGTCTTTTCCCCTTGCAGTTTTCACCTGTTTCGAAAAACAACATATTATTCCTTCATACTTTTAATGGCTGCGACAATGCGTCATCATTTTTCGTTAAAAGAAAAATGAAATTCCTAAGGACGTTTAATATAAACACAAACCTGCTGAAGGCTACAGAATTGTTTATAGCAAATTTAATACTTCTGCCGATAAGGTCGACGAGGCAGGGAAGAAATGCATGGTAGCCCTTCATAAAAATGATTTCAAGCAATTAAATGTATTGTGGTACGAGATGTTTGAAAAATTGTTAACCAAAACCTAAATTAATCTTGCCTCCTTTCAACTGAAGCAGCACCTCGACAACACTCGCTAGGGACGTATTAACAGGTAATAAAAATATGTTATATATTGTTCTTAGTAACGAGTTGTATTGTTAGTTATTAGTTCATGAGTCCCACGTTTGTTGTTATAATTGATTATTTGATTTTCAACGTCTTCAAGAATTTCAGTTATCCTTTAGTAAACTACTGAAAATTATCTTGTTTTTCGAAACAGTGAAGATCTTGTAGTGCAAGGGAGGATAGACAATTTATCGTCTTGCCAGGCTTTAGTAAAAAAAAATTTGGTGCACATAGGAGCTGGAGCATTCAAAATTAAAAGGAGGTCAGTGTCCTCCCCAACAATAACAACACACTCATGGGACTGCTGGGCAACTTCAACACCACTAGCTACGATTTAATGATCAAAATCCTCAGTAGGATGATCTACTGCGCGATTTTACGTTGTGGATGGGATGGGGCGGGCTACGTTTTTATCACAATTTGATGGTCTTCAAGTCTCATTCTATAACATTACGTTCTAAAGCTCGTATTTCCAAAGATATACGTTTTATAATGAAAATATGTGTTTTTTCAAAAAGAGTAAAAATTTGCCATATTTCGACGTATGATTTCTACAGAAATACTTGTTCAAAATATAATATCGTTATACTTTTAAGAAGCAGAATTGAATTCTGAACACTTTTGAATACAACAATGTTAATGATTAAAACCTTAGTTTAGGAGGTATTCGAGAAAAGAGCTAAAATAGTCCGAAAATTTCGAGGTTTTTCGAACGTCACGACTTACGCTCCGCTGGGAAATTGGGGCAAAACTGAAACTTCTCTTATTAGAGGCCTAAATAAATGATTAAAACTGTTTCCAGAACTCCATCATATATTTCTAGGCAAAAGACTAATTTGATTGGGCTATAAAGCAGTCAGCGAGTATTTCAGCAGAGGAAGTGTGGTCTTGGGCAGTAGTGTTATCAAAAGGGTTCTTCTTAAGGGGAATTTAAGTCCTCCCGTTCAGAGATTGTTTAGTGAACCTGAAGAATGCTTTCTTGTTCTTGTTCGAGGCAAGTCCACTCAGATATTTCTTTCGGGCATCAGCAATATATTTAGAGGTGAAATTGGAATATGAACGATGCAGAGTGAAATCTATTTCTGTTCCGGTTCTACGATATCTCTGCCACTAACTCTTTTTTAATTTTATCATACGAATCAACTGGTCCTCAATCTAAGGCGTCCAGGGTTAGTCTTTACCTCTGTGAGAAATGAATTAGAATCCATCGCCTCCCGTACAACACTCGTGAACACACCCCATATCTCCTCCAGAGTCCCGCCCCCAAATAAGGAACTCCAATCAACATGCAGAAGTTGCTGGTTAGTCTTATCGTAATTAATTATCTTATGTAGTTTTTTTTCAAAAGGAATGTGGTTACGCAATGAAAATTCCAATTTTGAGATCAAAAGGAGGTTGTCGGACTTACCGAAAGAGGGACAATACTCTAAATTAGAAAACAGGTCACTATTCTTGGTGATGATCAAATCGGGAGTGGACGAATTCTGGCCAACTCTGAATCGTGTATACTCAGATACCAACTGTAGCAGATTGGTAATATTGAATAAATCAGCAAATATGTAGGAGGCAGAATTTACTGAGGGAAGATGAAGCATGTGCCATCTCTTAATGTCGCTACAATTGAAGTCACCAGCAATTAATACATTCTCTTCAGCTCCAGAAATCAGTCTGAGGTAGTCACACAGAGTCGCATCAAAAGGACACGGTCGGGGTTGATAGATACAACCCACAGTTAAAGAAAATCCAGATGCTTCGATCTTAAGAAAAACATTGTCTATACCAGGTGTATCAAGAAAACTAGGGTATGCAGAAAAATCATGAAAAACGTCATCATGTGTGTGGATATGCACACACCTGCATATCCAGGCGTAGTAATACTGTCACAGCGAAACAAAATATAGTGTGGTATATGAAATACATTATCTGGGACTCCTGGGTGCAGCCAGCTTTCAGTTATCAGTAAAAGTGTTGGTGTTGGTTCATTAAACTTTGGGGAGAGCGATGCGAGATTTGTATATTAAAAAAACCATTTTACGAGTGAACAAATTGATTTTTTGGAGGAGCAGAACAAATACGTATATTCTTGTTAGGTTGGTATGGCCAGATGCCTGTTTCTGCCTTAACTCTGCGCTTAAATCATTCAGTTTCCTGGCTTGCATTGGTGTCTTGTCATCAGCGATGGTTATTTTATTGTATTTGCGGGAACTTTGAAAATTTTCTTATTGCGGAGCACATTCAGGGCAGTGTTGGGATTGTCAAATTCTACTTTCAATCTTCTGCTTATTTGCGGTGAAATCTGGTACAAACGATGAACCTTGCTAATTGAACTAACAGCGGTGCTATCAACCTCATCTATCAGGTCTCGAACAGTAGTTAAGTCCTCACTCGCCGAGTCGCCATCCGGAACGTTCCACAGAAGAATGTTATGAGATCTTACGAAGCGAAGCAAACTCCCATCAGGATTGAGTTCATCAGAAGGAACCGAACCCACCGCGGCCTTGACCGAATCGGCAACCACCTCAATGCTTTCCACCCTGCTCACCATCTCGGTGATGTTGGAAGAAAGGGTGTTACTTTTCCCTTTTATAGTTATAATCATGCAAATTTCGTATGAGGGAGAAAATAAGGAAAGATTTATCCATTGTAAATAACTTTGTGTCCATCCATTTTTCTAAAAACATGAAATTGTAAATTTGGGAGGTTGGGTGTTAAGGTTTTGAAAAAGGAGCAACAAAAATATTCTTGAAATTAAATTTATCTTCCTTCATCCATAACTAAAATAAATGTGTATAGGTATTATTCCGCAACCTGATAAATTTTAAGATTCAGTAGACAGTAAATCTGTTTGCTCGCAATGTTCAATCAAAATTTTTTGTTAGGGACACCAAAAAATGTAAAAATTTGTAAATTGAAAAATTTCGTTTCGTCAGAAAGGTAAAGTGATAAATGTAATATGGGTTGCATGTTTCACAATTCAAAAACAACAAACAAACAAAATCAAAAGAAGCTTCATAGGGAATTAAGCAATTTCAATGAATAGGAATAATATTTTTCCTCCTATTTCAAAGCGATGGAAAGCTTTTAAGGAAAAGCCTGAAAGCTTTTGTTCGCCTGAAAAACTCCCTTTTGACAAGGAACCATCAAAATTTCATGCCATCAATTTACATTCTCTGATAAAATTAGAAAATAACTTGAGTGACTAACAGTACTATTACCCTGCGTTTAAATATCCCTGTTGTTCAGATATCATAATATGATAATATCAATTGGTATAACGACATATTATACTCACTTTGAAGCAAGGAACTGGAATCATTCCTTGCACGTAAGTGTTTTGGTCTTCGAATATTTTTTGTAGAGGCATCTTCAAGGTAATTGGATAAATACCAACAACCATAAAAACCTGATACAATCTCTTTTCAAACTCTGTTTCGGAATTCAAGAATACTTTTGCAACTGAAGTATTGGTTTTGTGGATTTTATTCCAAATTTCCAATATGTAACCATGCGAGATTCCTTCAACGAAAATATATACTTCTACGCCGTTATCGATCAGAAATCCCGTGATAACATCATCACTGTCTTGAATCATTCCTTTTAGTCTATTCTGGAAAATTCAAATTAAATTATTTTGTCCTCAATTCAACGTTTTTAGCTGCTATACAAATCTGCTATGGGACTACTCGGAAAACCAGTTCTAAAGAGAGAACTGTCATTTATTGCCATTCAAAATACAACAAAAGCCATCGACCTACGGTCCTTCAGCTACCAGTTCTAATACTCGCATTTCTAAAACATGTTATGATATGAGAGAGCCTTCCGGGCTTATTGGCCGAAGTCTATTATGAATTACTAGCTGACCCGGCAGACTTCGTACTGCCTCAATTGGAAAAAGAAAATTCTTTGCCTTTACGAAGGCACATCGAGAACATTTTTGAAACATAGATGAATTCAAAATAGTAATCATCGAAATGAATACCATTTTCAATTCCCAGGCTCAGAGATCTTTTATCATGAGGTTGGAGAAATGATATTAGATTTTGTCACTGAGATGAGAGATATACCGGTTTCGGCCTTGTTGAGCCTCATCAGTATCCCGCACATCTTCAGGACAAAATCTTCATAAAAAACTTCAGAATTTATAGCAATTGGTTGTGAAGTAATGAGTAAAATATTACAAAGTACTAAGGTGGTGACATCCAATTGCGTCAAAATGAAGTTTCACATCTCCAATCAAATGCAAAAAAAGAAATCTGTACTTCCTCTTTCACTGAATGAGATTTTAGCAGTGGCTCTATTCAGGGCCCGCTTGCTAGTTTCTCAAAGTGATGGAAACGCCCAATTCTTTTGTGACTGTGAAGCCTGATGTTTTGGCTTTTCCTCGTCGTTCATCAATATCACCTCAGGCGTACCGCAGGGCTTTCACTTGGGTCCACTACTGTTTGCAATGTATATCGATGGTATATCGAGTTGTTTTTTGCACACAGAATACGACTTGTACGCTGATGATCTCAGAATTAGTAAAACAGTCAAAAATATTCACGATTTACTGTTGTTTCAGGAAGATCTGAATCGTCTGTCCCTTTTCTGTGAGAGGCGATATCCCAAATTGAATATAAATAAGTGCAAGCATATTTCACTAAGAACTTGGTTCCTTTCTGTTCTCCTCTATCTATAGGAGGGCGTGTTATTCCAAGGGCAAGTCAAGTAAAAGATCTGGGTATAATTCTTGATGAAAAGCTATGTTTTGAGGCTCATATCGATACTATTGTCACAAAGGCTTTTAGAATGCTCGGTTTCGTGTTAAGGACATCTAGGGATATTCAGAATTGTAAAACTGTAAAGATTCTATATTGTGCCTTGGTACGAAGCTGTTTGGAGTACGCGACACCAGTTTGGACACCATACTATTATAAATACATCAATAGAATAGAAAGAGTACAAAAAAAGTTCCTCAGAGCGTTATTTTGTAGATATGAGCGGAGGTCGACTGAGGATGAGTTTCACTACGCGTCCGCCTTGCATCGTCACGGTATCTTGTCCTTGGAGCATAGGAGGATGGTTTTTGATGGAGTTTTCCTATATCAGATAGTAAATAATCATTTCAGCACAAACATAATCAAATTTTCGAAATTTTACATCCTATATTATCAGGGACGGGAGAAGCATCTCTTTTGTGTTCCGAAGGCAAGAACCACCTTTTATTACCACTCAATTTTTTTAAGATTGATGCGATATTACAACTAGCACATGGGTCATATTGATATCTTTTTTGTATCGATGAGTGAATTCAGAGGGAAATTGTTTGATATTTTACAGGGTAGAGAACATGTTTCTTAGTTTACATTTATTCACTAATTCAACTCGTATATAGGCCAAATTGTATATTATTCATTGTCAGAATTCATTGTATGTGAATCCCCTTAGTTGGGCTTTGCCTGTGGGGATTCCCATTACTCAAATAAATAAATAAAAAATAAATAAATATCTGGCAGCGGTGTGATATGGAGCCCCATCTTGCTGTAGCCACATATTCAATCTGATTTGAAGAGGCAGATTGTTCAGAAAATTAGCCTCCTCGAATTCTAGGCACAAAATCATATTTATGTTTCCAGATGAAGGCATACTGCCATTTTACAGAAAAAAATAAATGAAATAGAATTAACATAAAACACGCTGCAGATCGCTGACGGTTAGAAATGGAAAAAAATTATATTCGAAAAAAAAATTCGGGATGAAATTATCTTTCGAATAACATGATAAAAAAGGTATGTGCCTGGAGAAAAAATTTTTGATCGAACCACGACGCCTGGCGTCTCTATTTATTTCGCAGATTTTTGTGAGCATCTCAAGTCAACATTGACTTGATTCGCAGAATGAAAAAATATTTGGACGTTTTCGAGAAAATTGGGGTTACCAAGATAAGTGAATCACCCTGTACAATTAGTCCAGTCAATGAGGGTGAGAATTAGGCACTACCTCCGAATTCTATCAAGATGTTTCGATTTTAATAAAATTTTGGATATAAGCTAAACTTCCTCTCCTACTCCTACCCAATCACGACTTATGCTTGTTATTTTTAAGTTGAGAAAACGACCCCTTCATCCAAAATTGGAAGAAACTTGTTCTAACGTAAATCAAAGAAATGTTTGGGCCTCAGTAGAGTTTCATGAAGTTTAATGAAGGTCTTCATATACTTCAGGGCCGTATAAACCACCCCCTTTCAGCATAAAATGTGTAAAAGTAGGTCTTTATTCATATAATTAATTAATTTCAATCAATTTTAAAACAGTATTTTGGATCAATTCAATCATTTATTCATCACTTTATTCTCGTAAATTGATACTTTTTGTGTCAAAAAATTGATCTGATTATGAGTGGCTGTCGAAACTGTCAATTAATTCTTCATCTTTGCCAAAGATTGGACAACTGCTTTAGCAGTTAACACTGTAGCGTTACAAAGAAGACTCAGTTTTCTGCAGGTGCATAACGCATTGCATCCTTTTCTGCAGACTATTCAAACTACAATCAACTGAGAACTTTATGACCTAGCCAAATTTGAAGTTGATTTTAGGCAAGCATTCATTTCATCGGCAGCTAGTAAACTTCAGATGTTGGATAATATATAAAAAATAGTTTCCAAAAAAAATCCTGGACAGAGTATTTCTAATTATTTTTTTTCAAAAATGATTTTTCATTACATTTTGCAACATCATGATAATAAGAAAATTTCATACTGGACTTGTAGTATGAAACATGTAGAATCTGCAGACATAGGGTGGCCTGTTATTTACCTGGACGAACTACTGGTTGCCTGGTTTAAACAGGTATGTCGAAATGAGATCATTTCACCGGTATGATCAGTGGCGTAGCGTGAATTTCGGGGGCCCCCCCGCAAGATTTTAGTCGGGGGCCCCCCTCCATAATTCTACGTTATTTCTGGTAAAATTCTCCTGACGTTTTTCAAAGAAAAATATTTAAGAAAATGTGATAAAAAACTTATATATAGGAATGTAAAACAAAAATTTGTAAACAAAATAACATAGATTCTGATATAAAAGTAACTAGAAAGAAATCAATGTGATAAGAAGTTGAAAAATTATCTAACAAAAATGCATTAATCTTTTCTAATTTTTTTGTTCAAACATATCTATCAACTTGTCGATGTCCAAGCTTCAGGCTACTTCTTGTTCAAAGTCTGATAGACGTGTTTGCGTTATTGAATTTCTAAGATAATTCTTGATGATGATTTGACGATGTCAAAAGAGAGTCCCGAAAAGCTTGACGGTATATTAAAAAACTGAGTAATTGAGTAATAATTCGAATTTCGAATGGAGTAATTGAAAACCTTATATGTTTTTTTAAACCATTTAGGAATATTTCTCTATTTTTCGGGAGTAATAATAATTGTATATCCATTGTTTCAGTTTTGTTCATTACATCCCAGAAAAATGTAGCAAATCGGCAAGTTCAATAGAATGAAATTACTGAGGCCCCATTTGAAGCTTTTCGTTTGACTTGGGGGCCCCTTTAGTGCCGGGGCCCTCTGATACGCCACTGTGCGGAATAATTGATTGTGATTCAGGCATTGGCTTATTGAAATATCAAAAAACCTTTCATCGCGTAGAAAATGCATATTCTTTTTCTCTCTGGAGTTTTCTTTTGCAAGCTCTGCTCAAATATTTTGTTTTCCGATCTGACATTTTTTCTTATTTCTGAAAAAATTTTAAAACATTCGAACGTTTCTTAAGGGATAAATAAGTTAAGCAATTAATTCTAGAACTATCCTTGAATGAAATTGTAATCCTGAAACCAAAGGCACTAAAACAGTCAAAACATTGAAAACTTTGTCGTTGATTGTTTGGCTCGGGGGCCCCCTAAGTGCCGGGGCCCCCCCGCACTGCGGGGTCTGCGGGGACCTCTGCTACGCCACTGGGTATGATAATAGAAAAAAAAATATATCAGCCTAAGCGCTGTTTTATTGTGAACACATTGATATAGGGCTGCCTGCAAAAAATTGGACCTAATAGGGGTTTCCGAGGTTTGAAAGTTGCATTGTTGACGCGTCAGGTAATAATAAAGGATCGAACATCGCAGTCGTATCTGAATGTAAGACAGTGCGAATGCTCGGTACATTGCGTATACCTACTATGGAGAGAAGAGGTATCCCTACTACCCTCCATAGACCATATTGAAAACAGTACGGCATTATCAATGCTACCACCACCACCTTTCATTTGAGAAATCTAGTTAAGATCAATTAAAAATCTACCAAAAGTCTACCGGATTTTGAATGAAATCTACCAAGAATTTATCGAATTTTTTTTATGTATTCACCTTATCCGATACTGTATAATGCTTTTGAGAGATGGTTAAAGTGATCTCAACATGATATGAACTGCTCCACATGAGTAAGGGATATTTACTCAAATTGCAAAAAAAATATATTTTAAATAAGATTTTGTGATGAAAATTCATATTAATATGTTTTCAAGTAGGAAATTAAATTTAATTTTAGCCTCCGGGTCTGTTGCGTATTCAGGGTGGTTAAGAAAAATCGAGTAAAATAACGAAATTATATCAATAAAATGTATGGCCTCCACGGGCATCAATAACAGCTTGACATCTTCTTTGCATACTGCACACAAGGTTGTTGAAAATTTCTTGAGGAATTTGGTTCCATAAACGGGGCAGAAGCTCTCTCAGATCATTTAAGGTAGATGATTATCTTATCTTCTTTGGCTTATGAGCCTATGCATGTTCTATGCAATTCAAATCTGATGGATGCGAAGGTATTGCTCCTCCCGCGCATTCTCAACTATGGCTGCACGGTGCGGTCAACGACTAAGAAGCAATCGAACCAATTTGATTGCATTAATTGCATCGATTTCGCTTTAAAGTTGGGACCCATGTAATAGTCTACCTGCTTATCATGCATTCACAGGTTGTGATTACACTGCAGCATTTTATAATAAACTGAATGCTGTTGAAGGGTTCACATCACAAATGTATGACATAAAGCACTGTCGATCAGAGAACGATGCGAGAATTCGTATTTTCATGAATAAGTACGGCGCAAAAGAAGACGGCGAACAATTTTTAGACAAAATTAAAAGTTTTTACTCCAACTCTATACCGCCATGCTGGATTTTCCTACAACAAAAAGTGTTACGAACAATATATGTAAATTCCATGTGGCTTAATGCAACAGAATCGGTATGTGCAAAGTTTAACCCTATAAATTACGATTGGTATTTGGATAGTTATTCGAAACTAAGTGGTTTTATAGGAGATCAAAATCCTTTGAAAATACGAGATATATTTGAAATGGAAAATAATGAGGATAAACTCGATGAGACCGATAAATTTGAGAGTGTCAATTCAAGTTCAGATGATTCAGATATGGAATAGAAGATATTGATTTTTTTTTCATTGATATTATTTTTTATTCTTTTGCTGTTCTGTTATGAAATTTAATAATATAAGACAGATCTTTTGACAACTTTCTTGTTATTGCATTACCCTAATTTTCGGCAGTCCACATTATACCCATAAGTTAATATTATGTTATAATATTGAATACATTGGACTGTTATGTATATAATTTTGTTTGAAATTCAAATGTCAGTTGCTCCAGAATATCGCCATATTGTTCACAATATAGCCTATGGAAGATAGTAGGAGTAACTCTTTAAGAATACTTACCGAGCATTCGCACTGTTCTACATTTTGATACGACTGCGATGTTCGCTCCTTTATTATTACCTGGCGCTTCAACAATGCAACCTTCAAACCTCGGGCACCCCTATTAGGTCCAATTTTTTTGCAGGCAACCCTATATGATATTATTTTTTTTTCTATTATCACACCGGTGAAATTATCTCATTTCGACATACCTGTTTAAACCAGGCAGTTCGTCCAGGTAAATCATTGGCATTTTCTGAAAAAATAATTAAAAATACTCTGTCCAGGATTTTTTTAGGCAACCTTTTTTTTACATCACTGTTTATCAACCTGTGGGTCGCGACCCCCTAGGGGGTCGCGAAGCCTTTGTGAGGGGGTGGCGAGTGGTCGGGAGAACTGGGTACTTTGTTAATTAAAAAACATCAGTAAATTGTAAAAAGATAGATTTACAAAAGAAATGGTTATCAAAGAAATTCTGGTAAAGTTATTCATACAAATTAATAAAAAACAAACATTTCGACTACTAGTTTATTTTAATGTATTTTAATGCTTGTTTTTGTTCACTGAGAAGTAATGAGACAATTTCTTCTTTCTTCACGCTATCTGATAACATTTTCATTTCAAATATGGTGGAAAATCGGAATTCTGATACCGGGGTCTTTAATACCTGATTTCACCCGGAAGGGCCTTATATAAGATATGAGGCCCAACTCTGAAATTTCAAATGCAAATCCATCTTTTTTATTGCAGATTCGGACGAACCAGGATATTTATCATCCGAATTGCTTAAAACCAAAATGATTTGCTCCATATTTGGACCCTACACAGCACACTTTTTGTTCAAAAATTTAAGTTGGACCTCATATGTTCTCCGTATTATAGTCCGTTTCAAAATGATTGTCATCAGAGCAAGCCATGGAATTCCAGCCGGAGCTTAATTTCTAGTTAAAAAAGTTAAAATTTCTGTGTTCATCATAGATTGAAATATATCAATATAACCTATTTAATGATTTTTCAAGGCAAATAAATTTGAAGAATTTTTTGTGAAATTATATTATTTTCATCATTGTTGTATTGAAAAATATTCAAACTTAGCTTCAATTGCAAAAGAGAAACAAGCTGAGATAGATGATGACTAAATTATACACAACCATACAATTTCGCTGTAGATCAAGCATGAGAATTGGAAATTGTGGATTGATAATAAAAATAGCGTGGAATGCTTCAATATGAAATCTTGCATGTTTTCGAGGAACTCCAATGTAGAGATATCATTCTTTAAATAATAAAGACTACATCAAAGATAACTAAAAGTTCGTTCTTTATGAAGACCCTTCGGCAATCTTTGCATTCTTGTTTACTACCGAAAATTCAGCCCAAGTTCTCGCCCTGTGTTTTTTTTTCTGAGTATTGTGGAACAAAAGTATAAAGCTGACCTGACTTTACATTTTCATAGCAGAGTTGTTGAAACAAATAGAAAATATTTGTTGACAATTTGTGAATCATTTGAAGTGTGAAATGCTATAAAATAGATCACTTATTATTTGTATTCATGGATATGTACTGTCCATTTCATGATTCATTAAATAATATACCAAAGGTTGATTTTGATTAAAATTCAGTTACTCTCCAGACAGTTCAAAAAAGATGTACAAACTGATTTATTCATTGTTTTTGATTTTGGAAAAAATAACGTCGTATAATGTCTCTTTGAAGGTATAATGTGGAATAGGTTTCCATCCACTACTCACTCCTGATTGTAATGACTTGTCTTGCCTTCTTTTTTCTTCAAAATTCATCAGACAGGTCTAGGTGAAAACTGAAATTTTGAGACTCATTTATTTATCAGAAAACACCCCGAAAAAGTAAATGATTGTTACCTGAATAACTAGCAAAACGCGATTAATACTGGCAGAAATACCTGCTGAATTGTTGAGAAAAACTCTCAGTCCCGCCGATAAACTACTTCACGTTGCCTTGTAGTTAGCCTTGTAGTTAGCTCTTGATGAATTCTAGCCATTTTCAATTCGATAATACTTGATAAATATTCAAATCCAAAAATAATTTGTCGATTCAATCAAGAACATAAGCATACATTATACAGAAATAAATTCGAAATATATTCATTCAAACTCTGAAATGTCAAAACTTTGTGTTTTCAATCAACACCAACCTAAATCACAGAACTCAAAAGTTACTGATGGGATATTACCAACATATTTTCGAGATTCCACAGCCGCCCGAGATGCCAATCATTTTTAAACGGACTATAGAATATGAATTTTCACCTCCTGGTCTGAATGAACGCCGCAGATTCTTAAACAAAAACGTTGCATAGGGCCCAAATAAGTAGTTTTTTCCAATTCAGATGAAAAATTTTCCGTTAAATCCGAATCTGCAATAAAAGTGATGGGTTTGACATGTCAAAGTTGGGCGCATATAAGGCCTTATGGGTCCAAAATCTGATGGACCGATTCGATTCCTCGGACGAAATAACTAAAGACCCCAGTATCAGAATTTCGATCTTTCAGCTATGCCCGAAAAAAATTCACCTTTTCCAGATTTTTAAATCACCCGATATGTCAATTGATGTAATCTCACTTCTAATTTGTTCAATGAAAGATGAGGACCACACTTCAATTTTTCTTGTAAAGCCATGAAGTTTTTCTTTTGCATCCTGCCCTCGAAGGCGTTTTTTAAAGTTATTTGAATGCTGAAATAGGTCAGGAAGAAAAAGCTATTTTCAAAAAGAAAAGGTCGAAGATGAATTTCAAGTTAACTGACTTGGCTTCCTGTGGAAAAAAGTTTTTTTTTTGTGTCTATACTAAAAGCTCAGCGTGAAGTTCCATAAGTCTTATTGAAAAGCACTTCACTTCTCCATGGTAAAGCAAATTTCGATGGAGTAAACCCATACTCGTATCTTCACAAATGGAAATGATTGGAAACAGTCGTGTCTCCAACGTTTTTTCTTGAATTTACATTATAAACATTTCAATATTCTCAACATACATGGAAAAAGCCAGGATTTGGGGGGTCGCGAAACTTCTTGCGATACTGTGGGAGGTCGTGTCATGAAAAAGGTTGAAAAACACTATTTTATATATTATCGAACATCTGAAGTTTATCACGAAATAGATTCTATTCTATTATCAGCACGGTGAAGGTCGATGTAGGTTCGGATCTTAGACAAAGCCGTCGATTTTGGAATTACCGTTCATTTTTGAAACATAGATGAATTCAAAATAGTAATCATCGAAATGAATACCATTTTCAATTCCCAGGCTCAGGGATCTTTTATATCATGAGGTTGGAGAAATGATATAAGATTTTGTCACTCAGATGAGAGATATACCGGTTTCGGCCTTGTTTGGCCTCATCAGTATCCCATACATCCCAGAGACAAAATCTTCATAAAAAACTTCGATATTCGAAGCAATTAGTTGTAGAGTACTGAGTGAAATATTACAAAGTACTGAAGTGGTGACATTCAATTGCGTCAAAATGAAGTTTCACATCTCCAATCCAATGCTAAAAAGGAAATCTGTACTTCCTCTTTCACTGAATGAGATTTTAGCAGTGGCTCTATGATGATTACTATTTTGAATTCATCTATGTTTCAAAAATGTTCTCGATGTGGCCTCCGTAAAGGCTTTTTCTCTTTCTTATTACTGTTTATGTTATGGTTTTAGGCAACTCAAAATACACAGCAATTGTTTACATTGATAATAGAAGAATGGAGATTTGTTCAAAAAATTCGTCATAAAATTTTCCGTAGTGTTCGGTGTAATAACACATGGACTCAGATCAAATTTTTCATAGTTTTAATGTATTTTATGTTAACCCCGTCGTGAAAAAACCAAAAAAAATCTTTCATAACAAACAGTTCATCTAATCTTGAGTTATGAATGGTGTAACCAACAAAATGGCCGACTTGGTTTTATATATTAAGATTCAACCTAATGTTTGCCTACATCTGGTACATCTTGGTACAAGATTGTAACCCGACCACTGAGTTACTGACCGCTCTGTTTCAGGCTTCAATCCAGAGCCGTTATCAATATCTTCGCTAATGGAGGGAAGCCCGGAAGACTCTCGTAATGTGTTGTATTCGGTATTCGGTCGTGAAATCTTTGACCCATTCATAAAATATGTTAGTTGAACATAACAAATGTTCTATATACCAGATTTACCGTAAACGTTGGATACATTTTGCATAATGTGAAATCATTAAATTGATAGCTACATTCAACGACTCCGATGATTATTTGAGGGTTTCAATAAAAATAATTTTGGTCCGACCGCAAAATACGATTAGTGAATAGGAGCTCCTATACATAGTATAGGAGGATTTCTGTCCCTTATACTTTGTTCTATTTGAAGTCTCGGAATGATACTCGTAGTATAGAAAACTTCTGAACCCTGTTTGGTCCGATTTCTAGAATCGGTCAGGGTTACTTTTTGTACTATTCACCTAGTAATGTAGTGTGGGGCTAATTGCATATAGGCTCGAAACAACGCATGCTCAGGGATTAAAAAATAAATTTGGAATTTCATCTAGAGATGAAAACACTGTCGATGATGTGAAGGCAGATTATCGATAATTAACTTAAGATCAAATCGTAGCATGGCTCAGGTATGAAAAGAATGTTCAAATGTGCGAAAGAGAGAAATCAGGGGGATCATTTCTGTTATTAAATGTGCACACAAATCGTGTTTTTTCGATTCTTTCTGCAGTTCCGATGGTATGAGTCCTGTAACCGAAATGACAATGGGTAGTATATAAACCTTTTCCATCTTCCACATTGACTTTATTTCTTCGGCAAGGTCTGTGTATTTCCTGACCTTTTCTGTATTTGTTTTTTGTAGGTTATGATCCAGGGGGTGTGCGATATCAATTATTGTTGTGGTCTTATCAATCTTATTTATTATTACTATGTCCGGTCTATTATTCATGGTTGTTTTGTCTGTTTTAATTGCTCTGTCCCAATATACTTTGTATCCTTGGTTCTCGTTGACTGGTTCAGTTGTGTTATTGTTATTATTATTATTATTATTATTATTATTATTATTATTATTATTATTATTATTATTATTTATTTATTTATTTTTTTTTTTAATCACACTTTCGTGGGGTGGTTTCCAACTAAGCTGGGATTCGCATGAATCAACAGCTCAATCGTTCGTTAACACACGCCGGACAGTTCTACACGTTCCCAGGATTGCAGCCTTCTGTGCCGTAAGTATGGTCTTCTCTACTTCATTCAATCCTATTTTTGTCAGTTCTTTTTTCAGATTCAGTTCAACGAGTCCATTTGCCGAGATTATCAGAGGATGAACGGAAACTTGTTTCAGCTGATATTATTATTATTATTATTTTTTTTTTTTTTTTTTTTTTAAATCACACTTTCGTGGGGTGGTTTCCAACTAAGCTGGGATTCGCATGAATCAACAGCTCAATCGTTCGTTAACACACGCCGGACAGTTCTACACGTTCCCAGGATTGCAGCCTTCTGTGCCGTAAGTATGGTCTTCTCTACTTCATTCAATCCTATTTTTGTCAGTTCTTTTTTCAGATTCAGTTCAACGAGTCCATTTGCCGAGATTATCAGAGGATGAACGGAAACTTGTTTCAGCTGATAAATGGCCTTTATTTCATGTGCGAGGTCTATATACTTGGTGAGTTTCGTTGTTCTTGCCTCTCCTATGTTATGATCATTATTATTATTATTATTATTATTATTATTATTATTATTATTATTATTATTATTATTATTATCATTATTATTCTGAATAAGGGTCGTTGTGGCTAGGTTCAGCCTTCCGGCCTTCGACCGCAAAAATCTTTTGTTCTTTACCCAACTCGTTTATTTGAATCTCAAGGAGTCCGTCAATAGCATTGATAAATCCAACGACATCCTTAAGAGCTTTAGATGTTACCTAATGAGAATCCAGAACCCACTTCCCCATGTGAATGGTTCACAGTTCCGCCAGCTAGAGATTACACAAATATTAGTCTAGTGATCATATGAGGACCGGAAATCTTTTACTACATGTTTCCATAGAAGTACTTTCAACCATTCTGTTTTACTAATGATATTTGTTCTTGCTTTCAGTTCTACAGTGTACTTTAAGTTTTATAGGCTCTTTTGTCACTCTTTTATACGTTATTTGTTCATTTGTGTCTTATTTTCCATTGAGAGTTTGCTGCCTGTCTTCTTCTCTTTCATTGCATTTGTTATCTCCACAGTTTCATCCTGCGCCTCTAATGGTTATTCTAGTTAATATGAACTCTACTTGGGTTTGTTGGTGGTTAACAGACGATTAGCTTTCCGTCGACCAAGGGATGTTATTGAAAAATCAACACAAGATCAACACTCTCCAGCTTGGAATGAACGTGGGTAAGGCTTGATGCATGGAGAACAGACCTTAGTATCTAGTTTTTCTTACGGATAGTTCAGTTTTGGGGTTTTAATTGAAACCACTTAAATAACTCACAAAAAATCCATTTTGAAAAATTCAATAAAAACAAAAAATTTACATGAACCAACTTTACATGCGTAGTCTCTAAATCAGATCAAATAAAAATTCGTTCACAAGAAAAGCATCCTAATTCGGTCAAATCCAAATGCAACAAAAATCGAAATAAAATATCAAAATGACGGGCGAGGAGAGATTTCAGGACTATGGACTCAAATTTTCCTCAGATATTCAAACTGAAAAGGCCTGACCTCTTTTTCCTGGTTTTCTTTCAAATTTTATTGGAATGCCACACACTTTCGCAAAGTAATTCAAGCACTTTTAGCGATTCGTTCTGATAACAAAATAATTGAATTCACGAAATATGCCTTATTATCAGACACTACTAAAATGTGACACTACTTTTAAACCCTTTACTTTGTCGAGTAACCTAGAAGACCATTCCCGTTTCGCCTTACTAGATCTACTACCGCTTCGTAGTGCATTTCGTACTTTTCCGAAAACTGAAAGTCCTTTCCTGCCTTGTAACGGCAGAAACCGTTTTTAAGAAAAAGAATAAAACGGTAAACAAAAAAAAAGGCAGTTACCGTATCTAGCACCATCTTTTAACCTGGAAAGAATTAATATCGGTTTTTGAAAAAGTCATGGATGTCAGATGACATCCAGATATTTTTTTTTTCCAACCAAGAACATTTGATACGATATGCTAATATATGACCTAAACACTCTCATGAATTTCAAAAACGGTTGTCACCGACAGTTTTCCATATATTGAAGACTCTCATTATTTGGAACAGTGTTTACAGCGACATCTATCCGTCTGGAAGGAAGAGATCGCTTGAAATTCGATAGATATGATTTGGTTCCTCAATAGATCTTCCGAAAAACCAATCTTGATCTATCAATTCTAGGGTGTTCGGGAATAGGAATATAAGTCATTAAATGGGTAAAATGAGATGTGTCCAGATACTTCACTCTAGTAATGAACTCCACCTTCTGGTAAAAAGAAAATGAGTCATTTGCAATATTACAAGAAAAATATAACAAAGTTGAAAATAGTAAATGATAACAGTCCCACAAAAAACCCAAAAAAAAAACAAATAAACATGAACTACCTAAAACTACCAATTTTGACTTGGCTTCTTAGTTTCAAAGAAGGTAGTTATATAGGTACCTATATCGGTTTCTTTTAAATCGTTGTTCGGGGGTCGGTAGACAAAAAATATATCGATGTCACCTCTATGTGTTTTGTTACTTACCCGTTCTTCTTTGATTTTTGTATTTCTGAGACTGCTGGTAATATCATGTTTTATTGCTTGCTTTACGAAGACGGATGAAGGTACATACCTTCTATTCTTCCATTTAAGTTCTAGACAAGTTTCTTTCACGAGTAATATTGGTATTAATTTCATTATTTTCTAGGAATTTGGTCATTTCTTGTTTTTTCGCAAATTTGAATTGGGTCTTCCAAAACTTACTTCTGTTGTTTTTGTATACTATTACTAACGTCTAAATAGTTCTACTAATTTAGCTTGTTACTCACAGAAAGTGAGCTCAATTCTTCCTGGAAATGAGACCCGTTCTTTATCATTTTTCCAAGCTATTGCTCTGTTTTTGTTGAGTTTTCTGTTTTCGATTTTATCTCTGTTGCGCTTAGCGGTTCAAGAATTTCAAATTCTTCTTTTGTTTTCCTCATAGCTCCGCCGGTTCAAATAAGACGTTCTCTTTTGGAATGAGGGCTTCTAAAAATTTCTTTTCTTCCAAGTTATCCGGGTTATTCGGTTCTTGTTTGCACGAAATGAATCTTGATTAACTTTCACCTTCACAGTGCCTCTGATGATGAGTTTTTCTCACTCCGCCGTCATGTGTACTTCGCAGCATTTCATGTTCTTGAATGTAGCATAACCTTTTTTTCTGCGAATTCCCGAATGAATTGTCTCTCTTCTGAGTTACTAAACGTGGAATATTTTCTCTTTCAGAATTACAAAAGTAGAAAAAATCATGAATCAAAAGTGAATGTGTCTTCTACCCTTTATGTCCAAGAGTTTTCTCTTACTTTGTTGGTATGTCCATTGTGAATATGTTGTATAGTTTGAATCCTAGTAATGATCCTTGTGATAACACTGCCGATATAATATGTCTCTGAAGATTCGGCATTGACCTTCATATAGGGTTGGTCGGAGCTGATTTTAGGATTTTCATCAGATTATCACTACGTCGGAAACTTTTCCGAACAATTCCGTCGAAAGAAATAATTATTTCATCATTTTTCTGAAACTTTCTTGGAATTTTCTCTTCCAATCTTTGCAATAAAATCAATTAGAAACGTTCCTCGAATAATAGAGATGAGCCCCTGCGTAAACTTTTTAACGTTTCTGAATCTTTATAAGACCTCCTTCATCATAGGAATAATTGTAATTAATTAACATGTTCAGAATCGTGAAAATGTTTGATTCATGAATTGTCAATGATCCATTTTCTCTCGATATTTTCTGATGTCAGTTCTTTCTTCAACAATTCAACCTAAATACGATCCATTCTCACCGAACAATTGGCCAGATTATTATTTTCATCCAACAAAATACAACATGACTCCTCAATTTTCCTTTTAAAATGATCAGGATCCGCCATCAGAATTTTTGTGGTATTATTCGAATCCATCATGTGATCTATGGTATTGAAACACTTATGACCTGCAGTATCTCTGATTTCATGATCTCATCTGTAAAAGACTTGTTATTCCAACTGTATTAGTTTTTCCACAAATACAAGGAATCGTGTCAACACAATTTCGACTTTTGGTTCCCAATCAAAATTTTGGGATGAAGGAGTCCATTATAGATTGCGAAACGTTATAAAGTTTGATCGTTCTAAGTTCCTGTTTCATTGTTCAATTGTTTGAAAGGTTTTGGCCCCTGAGAATCTAGTGCACGAGTTCAGTGAGGGGCCTTTCTTCTATTATTTATTTGGCGAGAAAATACTAAAGAAGCTTCAGAAAATGATAGGATGCTCGCATGATATATTCAAATTGATATCTGAAAGAATATTATTTCAACCCAAAATATGGATAACATTTCCTGCAAAAAATTTTATTCATTGTACGATTTTTGTATGGTAGGTCTAGCAATGCTCAGTATAGAGTTTGCATCATTTCTGGAGCAATTCTCATACATAGACTGTACTCCTCAAGATCCTCTACTTCTAATTATCTCAATATTTGCCATTACTAACCATCCTCCTTCTTTAAAATTTTTTTCATTCCTCTAAACCATCTATCGCCGCCCTTTACGAAGGAATGATTTGAGTTTATCGATCTCTAAACACCTTTGCTCACTTTCTTCAAGAATGTACCTAGTCATAATATTCCATCTACGTCTTAAACAAAGGTTTAAAGTCTACATGAATGACGCGATTTTGTCACTTCTCATTGGAATTTGTGAATCAAGGACGCGAATTTGGCACATGGAATGGCTTGATGGAATGGCTTAATGAAATGGTTTGTCAATTGTCACCGTGCAAATACTCCATAACTCTGCATGAAATCCTCTAACCGTATAAACGCATCTCATAAGTTTAAAAGCAGAAGTGAGAGTTTCATAAATAATTAATGCATACTTGTAGTGATTCATCTGAAACTTGTTGCTGTTTTGATAACCTTCGTTTTCTCAAATCAATCTTCACTTTTTCCTCAGAAAAATTTACTGGATCGACCAACACAGCGTTGATACCGATAAGATTCTGATTGTGCTGTAGAATTGATGCTAATAGATGTTGAGCTTGTGTCGTATCGTAAAATATGATAAAAAATCGCTTGAAGGATCTCTCGATATTCTGAAGGTGATGGTTGACCAGCTGAGGTGCAAGAAAAAAGAACTCCATATCAAGAGTAGTCAGTTCGGAAGCTAAGATCCCATCTAGTAGAGGACTGCTACTCTTTTCTCTATCGATATTTGCCAGATTAACTTCAACCACCGTAAGGATGTCAACTAATTTTATAGTACTATCTTCTTTGAGACCATGAATAAGGTTATCGGGGTGGTAACAAGACGCTTCCTGTCTGAAAGTCCATACATCTTTCAGGAGTGAGCTTATGTCATATGTTGCTATCGCCAAAAGTTCAGTTTTTGCAAACATTTCGTTCTTGCGTAGATAATGGAAAGCTTGTCTTGGATTCAATGGTCTGCTGAAATTCTCATCATCTATCAATGTACCAAACAGTGCAGGTTGTTCTCGCTTCTTCTCTTCTCTGATTCCGTTTATCTGCAGACAATTATCATAATTAATAGTAGTTTTGAATGGTGGACTAGTCCTGTTAGACCAGTTTCGAAGCTTTTCAAAACGGTAAAAGTGACAAAAAATAACAGTAGGATCAGTGGCGGAAATGGAGGAGGTCAGGGGACCCCCAGAGTTTGACGGTGCCCCCCAGAACGAATAAAAATTTATTTCAAAATCACAGAATTCAAAAATTTGTCCGAACCTAGAAGAATTCCCTAGTCCTTAGTTTGGGACCTTCATCAGGATGCTACAAAAATCACGTCAATGGGCAAAATTAATACAATTATTTAAAAAATCTTACATAGGACAAGTTGTGAAATGAATGGCGAAAGGCAGCATACAATAGAAAACACTTCTCATTGAGATTGAAACATGAATAATTCAATTATCAATCTTAATGAGAAGTGTTTTCTATTGTATGCTGCCTTTTGCCATTCATTTCACAACTTGTCCTATGTAAGATTTTTTATATTTTTGTATTAATTTTGCCCATTGACGTGATTTTTGTAGCATCCTGATGAAGGTCCCAAACTAAGAACCGAAATATAGATGTTAAAAAACCAAATGTTGTATTGAATAAATTGAAGCCCTATGCCGAGTACCCAAACAAGAATTTTGAAAAATATATATATATATATATATACAGGGTGAGTCGGGAGGAACGGACCAAACTTCAGGTGTGTATTCTGCAGGTTGAAATAATTCCAAAAAACTCATATGTTGTTATCCGATTCTCATTTGTTTTCAAACTATAGGGTAATTAGAATATTTAAATAAGGTTAACCAATATTCAGATCAAGAGTTTCTCGGACTATGGATTGGTCGTTGTGGTAGTATTTTTGGCCTCCAAGATCTCCAAACCTCACACCATTGAACTATTGTTTGTTGGACTGGTTTAAGAACAAGGTATACAAAATTAAAGTTGACACTCGGGATGCTCTAATTCGACACATTAGAAATACGGCATTCCTTATTAAAGAAAAGCACGAATCAATCAGAAAAGCACCGAGAGCCCTTCGCAGACGAATGTGTTTCGAGGTTAATGACGGGATTTTCATGCATTTATTAAAATAATGCTATAAATGAAACCGTTTCAATGTAGAAAATGTTGTTTTTTATAATGACGCTATAGTTTGAGAACAAATGAAAATCGGATAACAACATATGAGTATTTTTATATTATTTCGAGCTATAGAATACACACCTGAAGTTTGGTCCGTTCCTCCCGACTCACCCTGTATATAAAGTGATGATATATATATATATATATATATATTATATATATATATATATATAATATATATATATATATATTATATATATATATATATATATATATTAGACTGTTTCAAAAAAATGGACATTTTTTGTTTTCACGAAACCCCTCCCTAATTATCTTCAGGGTATCGAAAAGACACCTCTATGAAAATATCAGCTTCAAATAATAATATTTAGAGGTCGCTCATCAATTATTTCTATTTTCCCTACTAATAGCAGGGAAAAAATTTCCTTTTTCAATAAAAAATTCCTAGAGCAGAAACCAATAGACGGATTTCATTGTGTAATACATTTTCGTGTAGACAATCAGATACTCTACAAAAATGACCTCTACGATATTTAGGTAAAACGGCCTCTTCAAAAGTTATTCGATTCGATGCTAATATTGAGGTATTTTTGAAGAAAAAAATTATTCAAAAAAATCGATTCTGTTTGTTTTCACGAAACTCTATTTCTAATTATCTTCAGGGTATCGTAGAAAAGCGTCTGTGAAGATATTAGCTTTGAATATTAATATTTAGAGGTCGCTCAGCGATGACTTCTATTTCCGCTGTTGATAGCAGGAACAAAATTTCTTTTTTCTATAAAAAATTTTTTCTTCACGAACCAATTGACGGATTCCATTGTGTGATACATTTTCGTGTAGGGAACTAGATGCTCTACGAAAATGTTTCATACGTTATTTCGATAAAACCGCTCGTTCAAAAGTTATTCGAACTTTTTCTTCAAAAATACCTTTATATTAATACCTTATATTGAGGTATTTTGGAAAGAAAAATTCAAATAAGTGGTTTTCTCGAGAAACCGTATTGAACATTGTCGTAGAGTATCTAGTTCCCTACACTAAATTGTATCATACAGTGGAATCCGTCCATTGGTCCGTGAACAAAAAATTTTTTATTGAAAAAAGAATTTTTTTCCTGCCATCTGCAGCGAAAATAGAAACTATCGATGAGCGACCTCTAAATATTAATTTTCGAAGCTAATATTTTCACCGTCGGCTTCTGTCTATGCCCTGAAGATGACTAGAAGGCGGGTTCCGTGAAAACAAGTGAAGTCGATTTTTTTGAATAATTTTTTTCTTCAAAAATACCTTAATATTAGCATCGAATCGAATAATTTTTGAAGCGGCCGTTTTATCGAAATATCGTAAGGGACATATTTGTAGAGTATCTGATTGCCTATACGAAAATGTATCACACAAAGAAATCCGCCTATTGGTTTGTGTTCTAGGAATTTTCTATTGAAAAAAGAAATTTTTTCCCTGCTATTAGTAGGTAAAATAGAAATAATTGATGAGCGACCTCTAAATGTTATTATTTGGAGCTGATATTTTCACAAAGGTCTTTTTTCGATACCCTGAAGATAATTAGGGGGGGGTTTCGTGAAAACAAAAAAAGTCAATTTTTTTGAATCGGTCTAATATATATATATAAAGTATGATTAGGCAAAGCCAACGAAGTGGTGAGCTTTCACAAGGGAAAGAAAAATGTTTTTTTCGGAATCTCTTAAAGTTTGAGTGAGCAAAACAAATGGACTTGTGGTCAAAACGGCACAGGACAAGAACTTTCGAATGACCATATTGGAAAGATCCGTTCTAGGTGCCTTCTGAAGTGCAATGCACACAGAGCAAAATAAACGTAGTGGTGAGCAAAATGGGGAAAACGTAAAATTCCTTCGAAGTGAAGCCGCTGTCGACGAACGTTGTCCTCTCAATTTATATTTCACGTACGAGTCATTCGGTACCCAGTCAGGATTATAAGACAGATGACTCATCATAGTGAGTGATCAGGGGGTTGGATTTCATCATTTCTTCGAAGACAACTGGCACAGTGAATTTACTTTTCTGCGTGGTTCTAGTGGTACGGTTTCGACATATTCAGTTTTTCCTAAAACACAAGTGAGTAGATAAGGAACGCGGCTTCTAGCACAATGGCGGATGCGCCTCAATGGTGATGGATGGTATACGGTGAACGCACTGATGTAGTCTTGTGGCGACATCCAGGGTCGGATCCCGGAGTGTAGTGTAAGATTAGCGTCAATCTTTGCTTTTCTTCGATCTTTCAATATCCATTCGCGCACGTGCACAGCATCAAGGATTTCCAGAACAACGACTGATTTTTTACGGCCTTCACGAAATTCCTCTTGGAACGAATTACGACCTCGACTAAATTCACCACCATCGTTAAACATTGATCCTTGATGGAGCTTCATCGCCAACATTCATTTAAGGTAATCGGTAATCGATGCACTGTGGCTGAATCGAAAGTAAAAAGTAATGAAATGAAAAAGTTCACTCTTCTATTCCACTTCTCTGTCGAGATTAATTTTCTAAACAAGTCCTAAACAACAAAAATAGCGCTCGTATGTAAAAAAGTTCTGAATACGCATACCCTCGAAAATTCATTCATTCATTCAATTCTCATTCCCAATCTGTGTGACAGAAGTCCCCTGTCAAGATGCAGAAAGGGACTTAGGCTCAGCAATTATGCTATGTGCCCAATATCAAGTGTATTGTAAAAACTATGCTCTTTAAAATGTTCTTGTCGTGCCCTGTGTCCTGGGGGCAACAGGAGTTTTGGATATAACCAATCACAGGATCACGTGTTCAACACAAAAACCACACAGGGCCGCCGCCAGGGCCGGCAAACCGAGCAGTCTGCCGGGGCGGCAAATTCTAGGGGCGGCAAAATCAGTTTCGTCATAACAGATTTTTTCCTTCGAAATCGAACACCCGCCTGTTATTGAAAGTGAAAGCGAAAACACGACCAAACTGAGGGGCGGCTTTTTGAGCCTGGTCAACCAAATATATCACACGTGTACACAAATAACCAGATAAAAATGCAATTAAACCAATACAAGACTAATACCGGCAGAACGAAAACCATCGAAGATGCAGCATTCTACTCATAAATGAAAATCCCTGTCAGGTTGTAAATTTCGCCAACGCCTCAGCGGCCTCTCATCCTAGTTACACTCGCTTGTTTACGAGTTTATTATCAAGACGGTCCCTTTGATGAACATTTGGGACTGTAAAGTTTTTGGGAGGGTTTCTAGGATAATTCAGTAATTATTCTTATTTTCAGTTTGCCAATCGGAAATCTAAATTTTAATATTCGGGAGGGGTTTATAATATTCGGTAAATAAGGGTATCAACTCGTTAGTCCTCAGTGTCGTGTGTCGTCACAATATTCAATATTTTTGCAAAAATATATAGTGCTACATAATAGAAATCTTTTATCTATCTTCGGAGTTGCGATTTTCGAACTGAATTACCCTACAAAATTGAAGGTGAATTCTATAATTCGGTATTTTTTTACCTCCGGATTTCACATTTAAACGATAATAATTATAAAGCGCTCTCTGCTTATTAACAGTGATGTAGGTGATTTTTTTTGAGTCTTTCATCGGTCGCCTCAGATACGCATATTATTCATAAAGCCATACAGCGTCGTTTCAATAATTCGAAAAGGCGCCTTTGAATGAGTTGTAAATATACCTCGCTGGAATTTGAGGCAGATTAGTATTCTTAATTTATTGGATAATGGTCATAGTAAAAGAATATATCAATATTATTATTATAATCATTATTAGATACAGGTGAATACTCAAGATTTATATTGACTTCTTTTCATTTACTTAATCTCTCTAACATATGTTAGAGTTTAAGAACATGGCAACAGGTGATAAATGTCATAATATCAAATCGCAGAGACAAAATAGTAAGAATAACATTACCTTATTCTGATCCGGATATCATTTTCTAAAAATTTTCCTTACACACGAGAGCTGTGTTGCCTTGGAATGAAGAAGTAGTAATAATCAAAATCCAAGGCTCTCAAATTTTTTTCCTTTAACATGAGTTCATTTAGTTTCGTACTTTAAAGGCAGAGAGCGTTTTCATTGTTTCTCGATATTTTGTATGTGAATGCATTTTAGAATTCCGCATTTTTATTTAACAAATCTTATACATATGCATTCGTACTTGAATCGATTAATTTATTTTATTATTATTTTGATACCTTCCGGCCTGATTGATGATTTTTACATACGGATTTATATTTATCGGTATCGTGTATCGTAGGAACTGTCGTATAATGATTTCATTGAATATGGAAAATACCTTTGGGATACTTTTGGCGGAAGAAGCCTTTTAAAGTTGAAAATGAAAACTTTTCTACGATCAACAATGGCCCGAGATAGATTATCTGATCTAGCCATTATATCCATTGAACATGAGATTAATCTCGATATATCTCAAACAATTCATGACTATTGTGAGATGAAGAAGAGAAGGAAGAAATTTATTTGAGTTCGAACATTCTAGACTGATGGTTCTAGTTCACTTTTATACATGCGTTGGCCGGTATATATGTTTCTTTTTGTTATTTTGCATTTAATATATTTTTCGTATAATACATATTTTATAGTTATATTTTTCTTCGTTTCTGAATTTTTTGCCCCTTGATCAAATTGTGAAAGAGTTTGTTATGATGTGACATGTTCTTTCGAGCATTTAGGCCGTCGTCGTAGATTAGTTCTCAACGTTTCGCCAGTTCGAGTGTCTGGCATCTTCAGGAGTTATATTTCAGGAGATGTTCTCACTGGACTGAACTGCCTGAGTGTGACGAGGACGCAGATTGTACTTCCTTATATAACCTCGGTCGGGGGGCGTGGCTGCGCTCGACCGGTCTCGTCCCGATAACGAACGCGCGCCGGTGTCCGACCGGTTCACAACCGGTTCCCGATCTTCATTCACTTCATGAACCCGGTTATTATTATAGGGAAGTGGTTTCGTGTTTTTGAGTACTGGCACCCATGTTCTATTGATTTTCAAAGATTCCTCCGATTTATTGAAATTCGTTGGGTGTTAATGAATTTCGATTGCTTCCCTGTAGAGCCTAGGGTAGTATGCGGTAGTGGTGCACAACACTTGGGTTTTGTCGGATTCTATTGCATGATTCGTGTTGTTCAGTGTGTGCTCTGCGACGGCGGATTTCTCTGAATGACCCAGTCTACAATTGGCCTTGTGTTCCTTGATCCTCGTATTGATGGATCGCTTCGTTGTTCCGATGTATACACTTCCACAGCTGCACGGAATTCGGTATACACCTGGTGTACTGAGTGTATCCCTTTTGTCCTTGGGGAGTTGAGATGGTCCTTGATCTTCTTCGACGGTTTGAATATTGTCTTAATGTCATGTTTCCCCAGAATTCGTCCGATTCTATCTGTCACCCGTGGGATAAACGGCAAGAATGCTTTTGTTTCCGATTCTTGGCGACGTGATACATTGTCATTGTTGTGTTCGGGCCTTTGTTTGATGTATCTATCGATGTCGTTTTTCGTGTAGCCGTTAGCCATGAGAGCGCGCTTCAAGTGTTCTAACTCGGTCGCTAGTTGTTCTGGCTTACAAATTCTTCTCGCTCTGTCGACTAGCGTTTTGATTATCCCTTTACGTTGGCATGGATGATGATTTGAGGTGTTGTGTAGATATCTGTCCGTGTGTGTAGGTTTTCGGTATACAGTGTGTCCTAGAGTAGTTTCCTTCCGTGTGACAAGTACATCAAGGAAAGCCAAATTT
>JAVSIQ010000786.1:0-29889 GCA_038502775.1 Hippodamia convergens | reverse complement strand
TGTGTCGTTTATATTTGTCAATATACGATATGGTTTCGCGACCCAGGCGGATATGGGTGATCGTTAGTTATTGGTTATCGCCTTTTCGACGTGACGTGCGTCATTTCGACACTTTCTCTGTCTCCGGGTGTTTGGGGCCAAGGTGATTCTTTGCCTGTCGAATACCTGTTTTTTTTGGAGGATTGGTCAACTAATAGAGAAGGAAAAGGAGCAGGGGAGGAACCAACAATGATCAAAATGGCCCCCTCAAAGTAGATAACTTCTAAATAGTTTAAGGAGCGATTCCACCGTGTGCTGCACTGTGCGCACTGTTGCGCACAGTGTGCCGCACAAATGTTCGTTGCGGTGGACTCGTGCAAGCGAACAGCAACAAAAGTGCGCGAACTCTATTGAAAAGTTCGCGCGTACAGTTGCATACTTTTGTGCGCGCACGGTTTCTACCGGTGGACTCGGGTCGACGCACACACACATGTTTTTGCGAACTCATTCTTGATTCCGCTACGGTAGCGAAAACATCTATTTGTTCGCGCTGATATGGAGTGGAATACTGGAAAATAATCGAATTTATCGAAGAAATTGAACTTTATACCGTATCTGTGGGATTGTAATCACGGAGAATACAAGAACAAAAATAAAAACACACGACGCAACTGAGGAGTTGGCGAAAAAATTTAATTGTGACTCGACCGAGATTTTGCGGAAGTAGAAGATTATTTTGGCTCAGTATAGGAGAGAAAGTAGTTTGTATCCCGTTTAGCAATCAAAGGGCTAAACAGCATTAATCAGGAACTCAAACTGTTCACACGATATTCGAGTGAAATTTTAAAAGCCACTCAATGGTCTATTTTCATCATCATTCCACAAATCGATTCATACTCTTCATTACGATGTTGCAAAAAGGAAACATCTATGTTTCTTTCTTATTATTTTTTTTCAAGCAAAGTGTATACCCCTACACACAGTTTGAGTTCCTGATTAATGCTGTTAGTCCTTTGATTGCTAAACGGGAAGCAAACTACTTTCTCTCCCTATACTGAGCCAAAATAATCTTCTACTTCCGCAAAAATCTCGGTCCGAGTCACAATTAAATTTTTTCGCCAACTGCTCAGTTGCGTCGTGTTTTTTATTTCTGTTCTTGTAATCTCCGTGATTACAATCCCACAGAACGCTATAAAGTTCAATTTCTTCTTCGATAAATTCGATTATTTTCAGTTACTCCACTCCATGTTAGCGCGAACAAATAGATGTTTTCGCTACCGTAGCGGAATCAAGAATGAGTTCGCAAAAACATGTGTGTGTGCGTCGACCCGAGTCCACCGGTAGAAACTGTGCGCGCACAAAAGTATGCAACTGTACGCGCGAACTTTTCAACAGAGTTCGCTCACTTTTGTTGCTGTTTTCTTGGACGAGTACACCGCAACGAACATTTGTGCGGCACACTGTGCGCAACAGTGCCGCACAGTGCAGCACTCCGATGGAATCGCTCCTTGACGCGATAGTCAGTCGGGACAAAATTTGTTTCACTACATACTGTGTCGCTCGCAACTGAACCGATGCAAAAGGGAGATAACGTCGTTACGTTAGACGTTAGAGTGGAAGTGCTCATTGTAGTACAAACTCCCTGTATATTCGGTCGGTAAGAACGGTCTAAGGAGCAACCTCTAAAAAACAACTCTAATTTTGTTATGAGGAATAACCACAAATACGGAGATCTATGACAAGACACATAAGTGAAAAGGAAAGATGGAAGTACCATCTGTCAACATGAAAGCTATTAACTATAGGGTCACTGTATTTTAATTACTTCAGTTGGACGTTCGGCAAAATACATCTGATTATCAGATCGCTCGGATTGCGCTCTCCGCTCCGGCCAAATATACGGAAGTGCCGCCGTTCATGTTACAAGTTACATGATGGTCGCGATCTCCGACTAAATGGGTCGGTCTCGCGTCTTTCGGCTCTCCTCGATCGCGCCACCGATGCGTAGTCGCTTAGTGGGACATTTGAAATGAGGTGATACAGCTTTTCCAAGTGAGCTGCATCGTGTCCGGGACTCATGAACCGCCTCTTACAAGAGTAACCAACACTACTAAGTAGTAATCATCGGAATAAGTAACGTTTTCAATTCATATGTAATATTGGGGGTTGGGGTGGTGTGGACAGGAGAGCGGCTTCCTGTCGTCCAATGAATGTTGAAATTGAAGAAATCAAACTTTCTCCCGCTTGGACAAAGTATGGGTATAGGGCCTGTCACACTAGGGACAGGACTCGGTATTTAGTTTTTCGACCGAGAGCTTAGTTTAGGGTAATAATTGAAACAATCGATATAAACCACATAAATAGGCTTTCACGACCGGATATACTGACATCAAAACTGTTTTCCGGGCTTATTGGCTGTGGTCCATAAGGAATAATTTCACCCAAAGATCAAAAGATCAAGCCGATACGAAGCGGTGCGATAGGCCATTCAACATCGCGTCAGAAATTTAGCGTTCGAGATACAATATTAGACCAAGAATCCTCTGAAGATGCCTACCGTAGTTGTAGTCCTAAACTATAAATTGATAATTAGTCAGAGAAAGCGAAAAACAAGAGTTTTCCCAGCAATATATTTCCTCTAATTCTGTGAAAAATCCATTCATTCTACCACATCTTGTAAAACAAAATCGTGAAAGATTATATCAGTTTCGCACAGTTTTCATGGTTATAACTAATCATGTATCTATTGAAATATGTCTGGTGGGTGGTCTTTGCATTTTCCTGAAAACTCAATTTGGGTTTTCTCCCCCAGTCTCTGGAATAAAGAAACAATTAGAAAAAAATTTTGAATAATATAAGAAAGGCCCTGCGTAAAAATTTGAGCACTAATTAGTCAGGGGCCCCTGACAAATTAGACTGGGAGAGAAAACCCAAATTAAGTTTTCAGGAAAAATATAATTAATCATGGTTCCTTCAACTAACAGTTTTTAATGCTGACATTACCAAACAATATTCATGGAAATATTCCATCAATTCCATCCATTCAGTGAATTAGGGAAAATAATGTATATCTTCTTATAGAAGTTCATTCGTTCTTTCATTCAGAAAACGGGCCAATTCGTGACTCATTTCGACTTTTAAAACTCGTGGATAAATATTCTTGACTTCTGCATTTGTATCAAAAAATTTTTTTTCCGAAAACTATAAAATTCCTTGATTTTGGCTGTTTCTGGTATTTCTAGACTAGATAGGTAAAAACGTTGAGAGGAGTCCTGAGCTCGATTTTCGTGAAAACACCAGTAGTGAAAACCGTTTCACGATTTCTTCATTTGTTTCGAAGATATAACAAAATTTGGAAATTTTTTCGATTAAGTAGATGTGTCATAACTTTTTCATTTTCGAAAATATCTGAAAAAAATAAAAACTGTCAGCAAGCACTTTTCCACTGGGAATAACACGTAATTTTAATTTTTTTTAAGTTAAAAATTTTTTTATGATGTAAGATGAAAAAAATTGCGTTCGTATTCAAACTAAAAAAGTAGTTTTTTTTCCACGAGGAAAAAAAATTAATATAGTTTCTTATTTCCGATGAGGAAGCGCTTCTAGAAAATTTTAAACGTTTTCAGATATTTTCGCAAATAAAAAAGTTATGGCACATTTTCGAAATCGATAATATATCAAAATTAAAAAAAAAATGAAGATATCGTGAAACGGTTTTCACTAATGGCGTTTTCCACGGAAATCAAGCCCAGGACACTTTTCGAAGTTTGTACCTATCTAGTCCAGAAGTACCTAAAACAGTCAAAATCAAGCAATTTGGGATACCCTGTACTTATGGAACTTGGAATCCGACAAGAAATTACTGTGTGGTTCACAAACAAATGAAAATTCCCAAATTTTACAATTCGCCATTGTTTTCCCGGAGTAGTGATATGTGCAACTTTAACATCCAAAATAAATTTTCATTAAGAGAAATAATTTGCCTCTTCAACCAATCATTTTAATAGGTGATAATTCATAACAAATTTTTCTCCTACTAGGATATCTGAAACAATCCGTATTTAATCGATAAAAATAAACAATGTTTCTAATGGTGCCTAAAATAGATTGAACACCCACAAACGCAGGAACTGAACAAGCGGAACCTATTTCCTGCACATAGGAAACTGTGGCTAGCCATATAACTCATTATTAGAAATTTGAGTATCATGATGACATTTCAGATCGGAAACCACAGATGATGACTGTATTCATTCAATTCATTCTTCTATAGATGAGTTTATCGACATATATAGGGAGGCACAGAACGTAGTGACAACAACTAATTCAATAGCCTTTCGCGAATATGGATGAGAGAAAAAGTTCACCTAGACATGGATGAAGAAATGCTTCCCTTCATGATACATCTGAATATTTTTTTCACTTGCTGTTCATTTTACGTGTTAGGTTAGACACTGAACTTAGGTACTGAAGATAGCTTGACATCCGAGGGAATCTGGATTCACTCAAGAATTCTTTTTCAATGCATTTTCATTGGCGTATAACAAGTTGAATCTCCAAATGTTCTTATAGCCAGCTGGAACACATCTATGGATTTCAATCTGGTTTTATAGGGAATGTCGTAATATTTTATGAGATCAAATATTCCACATGAATTGAAAAAATCATTCTATTTGCTTAATCTCTGTATCTCAGGTGCAAGCGGTGTAATTCCATGAATTCGAAGCAAATTACCATACATACCTACCGATAGTCCTTCTGAAAAATATTCCAGTATTGAATAATAATTACTTAACGACTAATCAAATCGAACTCTAAAGACGCAATTAAGGTATGTATTCATAAACTAACGATCATTTAGATCCTGTCCGAAGATATGTTCTGAAAAATCAATAAGTCATGTCGAAGGGAAAAACAAATCCTTGTAGTTGAACTACTAACTACCTGCTCCGACATAAATACATCAGGATGGTGTGTTAATGCGAACAGAAGTATCTCAACGCCTCAGCAAGTCCACTTTCGAAATTTTCATCAATCACACCACAAGATTTTATCACTCGCAGACACCCGTCAATTAAAACGAAATCCAAGATGTAACCTTATCACATTTTCTATTAAAGTTTTAATAAAAATGCTAATATTTCTATTACTGCTTTTACGCACATCTGTGGCTAACGCGCCATGGAGATTCTTTCGCAGATAGCGACAATGCGGTAGCAGAGAGGAGACCATAAATATCTCCAAGTGATTATTACTCTAGATATATCAAATCTGAATTCGTATAAATCAAATGGAAATGAAATCAGCACTTGTGAAATTATTGTTGTGAAATGAACGCTTCAATAGTTTCGACGATTACGCATCGAGAGAAGTTTAATGGGTTTCGTATTGAATTAAGATATTTATTACAGTCCCCTGTTGAGCTCGTAGACTGAAAGAAAAACTTTTTAAAGTCAACGGTTAGGAAGGACGGAACTAAGGGAACTGTACAAAGTTCCTAAGTTTTGTTATGCGATCACCGTTTAAAAAAGTATAGGTACCCAGAGATTTCATTAATGCATTCACAACTTTGGATTCCTAAGTATGAGAGGTCCTTGTATTTCGGGACATTTTTTTTTCAGACTCCTACATTTCAATAGATAATAATGAATCATCTTGAACTCAGGATTAAAATACTAATGCCCACTTGCACCGTTTTCTGGTTAAGATAGACTTATCTAAGGCGCCATTAAATTTTGAGTCAGGCTTTTCCCCGCCATAACGGATCAGATCTTGCACCGCATATCTAATAGAAACGACTTTATAAAGCACGCGCTAAGCAATGCCAAATCTGGTAAAACTGTATAAATCAGTGAATTTGTTTGTTTGGACATAGAAATGCGATATAACCATATAGTTTTGTGTCGGCACCAAGAACAGCGAAGTAAGAAGAATTCATAGACAAACAAGATAACTTGTGTATGCATTTTCCTTTTCAGTATTCTGATTCACAGAACGACACATACTTTGGGCCGCTGACGAACAGGCACAGTACAACCGATTTTATTTTTTGAAACAAATGATTTATTTGATTTCAAGAATTCTTTATTTGCAACTTGAATGACATAATTCTCCACCTGTGGAATATCATTGAAATAATACTTCTCACATTAACAAGAGTCA
This sequence comes from Hippodamia convergens, assembly GCA_038502775.1. NCBI lineage: Eukaryota > Metazoa > Arthropoda > Insecta > Coleoptera > Coccinellidae > Hippodamia > Hippodamia convergens. Next base: position 23,748 of record JAVSIQ010000786.1, on the reverse strand, counting down.
ATAGTCCCGGCAGAATTAATAATTACATGGGTACAATCAATTGTTTCAACAACACGGGGAAATCCAACAATTTGGTAAAATTGGGTTCGTGTGGAACATAATTCTGCTTCTGTCTGATGCATTCTTATAAATACTGAAACTCGAACAACTATTCTTGATGCTGTAGATTCGCGGATTTTCATCAAATCGGCTACAGCCAATAAATATATTGCTGATGCGTAGAATCGAAGGCACGTAAGGGGTTGACTCATTGGTGATACACTCTGATTCCTACAGTCATCAAGGCTTAAACTCCCATCTTTGAGGTTTGACATCACCATACATAAGATATAATAAGATATGTACTTAGATATCACTTGGCAATTCTGCATCATCTTCAATCAATCTCAGCAATTGCAGCGTAGTTTTTTTGGTCAAACGAAATCTCCGAAAAAAATGCGAATTCGTCCATATCATAATAGTGATCGGCCCTATTAAATTCTAGAATTCTGAGAGCGCCATAATCAATGATATCTAATATGTCGAAATCATCCTCATATAGATCATCAATTTCATTCAATAAAGTTCTATCCGTAATAATATTGAATTCAAAACTGAAGTTCGTTTTTGACGTTATGAATATTTGAGACGGGCTAAAGTCTTGCTTAAGCCATGAATATTCGCAGATCAAAATAGTCATAACTTATGAGGCACTTAAACTGCGGTGCAAGAGAAACGACGTCTCGAACCTAACTTAAAATTCAAGTTGGACGTAAGTCAGACATATTTGACGGTGCAAGTGGGCATTAATAACCTTAAATTTTCATATTGATACTTCGTTTTGTTGTACCAAATAGACTTTGCCGCAGTCACAAGGTATCATGTAAATACTTGATTGTGAAAGTAGGTCGACTTCGTCTTTGATAGTTCTGATCATTGCTTATAGATCGTCTCGATGTTGTCCCTCTTCAGTATTCTACCAATTCTATCTGTGATCTCAATGTATGGTAAGATAGCTCTTACATTGGGGGTAATTTGTGATGTGTTATTATCACGTGTGGAAATTTTGGTCTTATTGTCCTCTAAATTTCTTTGGCTTCATATCCATTGGCGATGAATGCATAATGTAAATTCTCAAGTTCATCCCTACAGAAATTCCGGCTAGCATGAACGTCGGTCTCTCTACGAGAATTTTGATAATTCCTCATATTTCCTTTGATCGTAGGTTGATCGCGCCCCTTCTTCAATTACATTGCTAAAGTTTGGCTTAAACTACACCATTTTCAATTGTAATTCAGAAATCATCAATTGACATTCAGGAAACATCACTTCTTGTATTTCAAATTAGTCAACTGTATTTCAGAAAATGACGAATGATATTCAGATTTATCAATTGAATTTCAGAAAACATCAAACGAAATTCAATTGAGTGATCCTAACTACATTTCATGTTTTCTGAAATTCAATTTACTAATCTGAAATACAATTGACACTTTCTGAAATTAAAGTGACTAATCTGAAATACACTTGAAGGTTTCTGAATTACACTTGGAAACGGTGTAGTATTTCTTCGACCTGTCATACCTCGCGAAATATTCGTTGGAAAACTTTTTTGTAACTAGCATTTCTCATGCTACAGACAAAATTCACATTAATCTTTATATAAATATTTCCATGCCAGTCAGGAGCTTCTCTTGATTTTCCTCAAGAAAATTTTTGATGAAATTAATTTGATTTTTTCTCATTTCGGTTGTACATGAAATAAAATGTAGCCTCTCAAAGTATTTTAAATTTGAATATTGAAAGAGGACAAATGTGATTATTATTATACTCTCCACATGTGAAACAAAAAGTTTATTTTCACTATCAGGAAATTTCAGACTCCATCTCCAACGCCTAGAATGTTCTAATCGTTATATAACCCAGATTGAAATCGTTTTCTGCAAGATAGTCTCAATACAGATCCAATATATAAAAATAAAAAAGACGAAACAAAGCCTCACAGTAATAATCCAGGAAGAATGGAGCAGCGATTGAAAAATGCAGCTATACCTTCTTGAGAGGCGACTCCAATAACAGTTATTATTATGGCATTATAGACGAACGTTCGTTTTTTAATTTACTGAAACAAAAGCCAGATTTCATGCCCTGACAACCAGTGGAGAGATGAATCTATTGAAATAGATACACCTATTGTTCTGCCTGCCATCACATGATAGGATAGGAGGCATCAAGCTCGCTTAAAAATTCCAATTAGCTGTATCCACCTAGGCTTACATGAAAATTCGTTTTAGAAACGCCATCGTCCGACAACAATGGGGTCCAGATATAGATACCAAGTCAATCTCGGTCGTGACCAGAGAAAGTGTTGAATTATTTATGCTTTTATGGGGATTTCAAAAGTTTAATTGTATCGAAATGGAATCGCGGATTGGATTTTCTACGTGAAACTTTGTCCGGACTCGGATTGGATTATGATGTCGTCTTATTTTGGAACTACCAGTTTGATGGATTATGTCGATTTGAAATGCGGTGCGACTACTTATGAGCTTGACATTTGCTGGCGATTTGCAATCAGCGTACGATTTTACTGAAGAGTGTCTCGAAATTCTTATTATCAAAACTATGGGAATTTACTATCCAAAATGAACTCATCCTCTCTTGACCATGATTCATTGCCAAAACTATCCTGAGAATGTTTCCCAAATTGAAATCGCGTAATAGTTATTTATGATATGAGTGTTAAAAGTGACGTTTTATTTTGTCAGTGAAATGAGTGGAGCGAATTGAACAATGTTACGAACAAAATAAAATCACTTTTAACACAAATACCATACAATGTTTTTTGTACAACTGCCCTATTTTGATAATGAAATGGGCAAATTTGCAATGACAATAAACTTCAAAATGCATTTTAATATTAAAATAATCAAAAGGTTCTTAAGAATGGCGAACGTTGCCAACGTTATGATTACTAACAAATGAGATACGACGCTGTAATTTTAATTTCGTTTCTGTTCAATTTTCATCTTGGGTTTTTAACTGCTTATTATGTCGAGAGTACAATTATTAATAAAAGTGATGATTTGGTTGTTTCTCTTTATAAGAAGAGCAAATCTGGAACTCCTACCTAAATAATCTGTTCAGCAGTACGATATTGCATTTAACAATTTCCTGGCCTGGTGTAAATTGAAAATTTTAGGAGGGAACTTCAGTGAAACTGTTTTCCTGGCATACTCAGAAGAAAAATAAAAAATGTGGAGCTCATCAACTTTGTGGAGCAAATTTTCAATCATAAAGTCAGGCGCCCTTGTTGAAAATGGTGCGGATGTTAGTAAGTATTTTAAGGTAATAGCATATTTAAAACGGAAAAGTGAAGGATATCGTCCCAAAAAATCCAAAATTCTCACTTGTGAACAAGTTAAAAAGTTCATAAAGGAGGCACCAGATGAGAAATACTTGATGGTTAAGGTTGCAACTATTTTCGGATTATTTGGAGCCTGTCGGTGTGAAGAATTGTGTAATTTATCAGTGGAAGACATCGAAATAACAAATAAATGATTGCTTATACAACTTTCAAATACAAAAACGAAAAACACTGGCGTCGATACGAGGGGGGTAATGGGGGTAATTACCCCCCCCAGGAAAATATTTACCTTCGAGAAATAAGTCATACAATCATTACAAAGGAACATATCATGACAATATACTATATCCAAATTTTTTACCCCCCCCCAGAAAAAATCTCTAGCGACGCCCTTGAACGAAAATAAGTCGTTCTTTCAGTATTATTGGGAAGTATGTAGACTATTTTAATAAGTACTTTGCACTGTCTTCTGTCATCAAACATCCTCGTTGTTTTCCTGAAATACATGAATAATAAATGCACTGCCAATCCAGTTGGTATTAATACATTTGGGAAAATTCCATCTATTGTTGCCGAATTCCTGAAACTGCCAGAACCAAAGCAATATACAGGATATTGTTTTCGAAGATTCTCCGCTTCATTGCTAGCAGAATCAGGGGCAAATGTTACGGATATAAAAAAAACATGGTGGATGGAAGTCTACGACGGTAGCCGAGGGCGATGTTGATCATTCCATTGCATATAGAAATATCATTCCTGAAAAAATTCACCCAACTTCAACAGAATTTGGATCATCATCATCCAATATTGTACTTCCGGTTTCTACAAGTACTAATGGTGCTGATGATTCTAATAGTTACTAATTGTTCTAGTTTTACGATTAATATTAATGTTCATGAGTAATTATTGTTAAATATTGATAATGAAAATTTGCAATTGCTGAATTTTTCTCATCTGATTTCATCATAAAAAATGGAGTGCTAAAAATATTTTTAACACTGATGTTACAAATATTTTTGACACGCTGCCACGCAAACAATCAATTTTAACATTGTTTGCTGTCATTAAAAGTGTCACACTTTTCGAGATTATGAAATTTCAACTAATCGCGGTGGCTCCTATTAATTTAACGGTACAATCAAAGTTTTGTGAAACCGACCCTAAATATTCAATTGTAGGAGGAAAGATTGGTGTTTGATAATTTGACCTTCAGGCAGGCTCTTATCTTTTACTTGAAGATGAGCCCAATTCAAATGTCTGGAAACTAGTCGTCATCAAATAAAGATTGTTGGACAAAAAGTCTTTTTCTTCCGTTTTCACAAATATCAACTACTTTTCAATCTATAATCATCCTCAATCTCAACAGTTAACATTCACCTACGCATCCTGTAATTGTTCGTTGTCAGTTCAGCAATCGGCAGCCCTTATTCCTGCCCTGAAGGCCATCATACAACCATACGCTGACCACAGTTGCGAATTCCGGAGGAAAACATATTGCAACATTAATTACTAATTGGTATGCCTGTAGAATTATGTCGCTGGAGTTATTAATCATGCAATTTATCAGTGAGATTCTCGCAGAAGAACACAATGAATGAAAAATCCTGCAGAAGAAACTCCCTATCCAACAGTTGAAGTATTATTTATGGAGGATTAATGAAGCAGTTAGATGAGGCACAAAGCCGTTTATTCTGAACCCCTCGAAAGACTTCTCGTGGTAACAATGCAGCCTCAAATCTAGCTTTAAATGAAGGAAATGCTTAATGGATGACCGGTGCGATTACTACAGGTTAAATGTATAAATTCCTCATACAAAATTCACACACATGATGAATGGATCATACCTGAAATGATAACTAATGAGACCGAAATACCCGGCTACGCAAACTCCATGGGTGGTTCAGTAGAAATAGGCCGAATAACTCGTTTTATAACGACTGTATTACAGAAGACCATCCTTACATCGTAATCAAAGACGACGAAGATCGATGATAACGGTTTTGAAATAGGATCACTTTATTCAACTTCATCTCACATTACCTCAAACCAACCTGATTTGTCCGATTTATCACGATCTGTTTTTTTTATTATGTTGTTATAAGATGAAACTCTTTTCGAGGGGCATTATGACCTTTCGAATCTCCTCAAGAACTGAACGTATCGGTTTATCTCGATAAGAAATATCCCAGCTTTCACAATACATAGTCAAAAACGCAGTAAGATATGGTTTTTTCCCAAATAAGTTGAAAATTGCTGTGGTGAAGCCAGTTCCCAAAAATAGATGTAAAACAGAATACAATAACTATAATGTAACCTATAACAATACTTACATACAAGCTACAATGTTAAAATATATCAATAAACAATAATAAATGTTTTTAAATCTCTGAAAATAATTTAGAATTTGAATATTAATGGCGTGCAGATGGAATATTGAATTCTGAATACAGTTGGTAGCGCACCGCAAGTGTTATTCAGAGGTCACACGTTCGAGTCCTATTCGGGAGAGCATTTTTCTAAAATTCAACATTCCTTCTGTACCTACGCTATTAATTTTCAAATGTTATATACACACATACAAGTTGACTGATATGGCGTCAAGTGAAATAAAAATGAATTAAAATGCGTTCAGAATCAAATTACAATTCATTTGACGCCATTTTAGTTAATTTGTTTTGGTATAAAAAGACCGTGGATGACAATAATTATATTCCCCGTCAATAAATTCCGGACAGGCAAAATTTTTGTCAAATTCAACAACCTGTATCTTTTTTCGCGGTTCTCCGATTTTCACCAGGTATAGTACTGGGTTTTGTTATATTAACTTGAAATTTACTTTGCCAAAATACCAGTATCTGCTTTAAAAAAAAAGATACACATTTTCAAAGAAAGTGTTTCATTTTTTCAATTTTTATAACAATTTAAAACATTACAATACCTTATCGACTAGTAAATATAAACAAACATCAGAAAATTAATAGCGTGTATTTCCACCTCGCTTTCTCATCACTTCTACCATACGCGACGTGGCATACTTTCAATGCATTTACGAATTGCTTCTGGGGAAGCAACAATTTCTATTAATGCAGAACAATGATAGGCCTCACGTTGCACGGGTTGTAACAGAATACTTTGAAGAGGCGAATATTCAACGATTTGTATGGCCAGCCAGAAGGCCGGATTTAAATCCAATTGAACATGTATGGGATATGCTAGGTAGACATGTTCGAAATCGGCAGCCCAACATCTTGCCCGATTTACGAACAGCCCTTCTTGAAGAACGGGAAAATATTCCCCCAGAAGCAATTCGGAAATGCATTGAAAGTATGCCACGTCGTATGGTAGAAGTGATGAGAAAGCGAGGTGGAAATACACACTAGTAATTTTCAGATGTTTGTTTATGTTTACTAATCGATAAGGTATTGTAATGTTTTAAATTGTTATAAAAATTGAAAAAATGCAACACTTTCTTTGAAAATGTGTTTTTTTTTAAGCAGATACTGACGTAAATTAAAAAACATTTTTTAAAGAAAGGGTCACACTTCAAATTAAAACTTAATGATATCAAATTTTCCACCTCAAATTCACCACAGGATGTTTAGAAATGAAGGGTATAAAACAAGGTTTTGTTTCACGGATGAACTACAGTAGTTTCGCAAAGTAAATTTCAGGTTAATATAACAAGACCCAATACTATACCTGGTGAAAATCGGAGAACCACGAAAAAAGATACAGGGTGTTGAATTTGACAAAAATTTTGCCTGTCCGGAATTTATCGACGGGGAGTGTATTTTGATATTTTGTAAGTGATGTTCGTTAATTGTTTCTGTCAAATTGAAATCTTTACCATCCAATATAAATTTTCACCACCGAGCTCTTAGAAAGACTTCCCACCAATACCAAACAAGGTATAACAGTTCGAAATTGAGCGAGTACTCTAACACGCCACATGAACAAGTTCAAAAGTGTTGCGTTAGATGTTACGAAAGATTTAATGCCTTCCAATTATACATGAAGGTAATTGAGTTATCGATAACGATCATATGAGTACGAAAAACCAGTTGGTGGAATCTAACACAATTAACGCTACGTGTGTGTTCTGGACTAGTATTCTTCAGTTAGGCTCCGGGAAATTTGTGAGAGGTCAGTGCAGTACTGAGTTCAGATTCACCTTTCCTTACTTGAACTTATTTCCTCAATATACGTCCTCATCTGATGAAGACAAAAAAAGGCTGAAAGTTCTTATTAGTTCGAATCAATAATTCGCTCAGAAATTAATGAGCACCTCAAAATTGATTTTCTATTTCAGTATCGTAATGAGTTCATTACAGTACTAAAAGTAGAGCTGTAATGAAACTCATTACAGCATTGTTTCAGTTATATTTTTCGTTTTGTAGTTGTCAGTACTGACCTCCGATCGAATCAAGTTTCGAATCAAATCAATTCAAAATTCAAATTCCGTAATCTGTCATATTTCGTAAGTCACACCAACTGCGAAGATGAAATATGAAAATCACTAACCTGAATTTTTATTTGAATTTCGGGATTATTTCACAAAACTTGATTGAAATAGAGAAAATATCGTCTAATACTCGTTGCAGAAGGCAATTCCAAAACTCATGCTATAGAAAACTCACTCCTTCGTCGCTCGTTTTCGAACTTCGTATTCGTGTTGGAATAGCAGCTCATTCTGCAACTTGTTTTAGGATATACTATTTTTCAACAGACACTTATTATTGGAAAATTGATTTTGTTTGTCAAAATTCCATTATCCTGCATCTCAAAACTTTTCGGACATGCATCAAGAAGTTTTTTCTTGGAATGAGTCATAGATCCTGTATATATAAATACTGTCACTGCCACAGAAAAATTGATTTGCGTTCTGTGACCATGGATTGGCAAAGATCCAGACTGAGGGTGAACCACGGAGAATAATAATAATAATAATAATCTTTATTAGCATTAGCTATTTTTACATAGAATTATGTAGATTTTATTCTTTCATATATTTGATTAAAAGTTTTTTAAAAGTATTGAAGTTCTCTGCATCCTTTAATTGTCTAGGTAGTTCATTAAATTCTCTGAATGCCCTATTGAAAACAGAAAGTTTTAAAATATTCAAATCATTCCTATCAACATATATATCACCAGTTTGACGAGTATTATACTCATGAATATCATTAACTGTAGTCAAATCCATCGAGCAGAGGATGGTGACAGACCAGTTTCTGGGTTGTTTTTCTTCATCAGTGCCACATTCTATAATTTTTCTTGTATACGAGTAAGCTAGAAGTCCATTGTTGGATGCGAGTAGAAGATCAGATGAGAGCTTACACTTTGTAGGAGCCACTTCGAAAGTAGCTTCCAGGAAATTGCTATTCGACATTTCACAGTAATCCACTTCTAATCTAGGACTTCTACGGAATAATCATAAAATCATCATGGCTCCAATCATATTTTATACAATTTAATTTCTACGAAGATTAAACTGCGATATCTCATTCCCCAAGCGTCCATAACTTGTGCAACTTATTAGCCATGAATGTTCGATCTGCCAATTCCGCCATTATTAATCTGGCACATTTTACGTTTTTCGCTTTTTCGCCCGCACAATAATTCACGAATGGGCAATAACTCCGCGAGCGGAGAAATGGGCGTTGCGCAAGAGCATATACTCCCCGCTATTGTAGGTAGGTACTCCCGCAATTTTCAGTGATAAATTGAGATGGGTTCTTTGCTGGTAGTTAAAGTGTCTTCCCATGTTATATATGACTTGGTAATTATTTATGATTCATACTGATACTCGACAATGTGGGCACACTAAGGAGGTCTAAATATTGAGATACCAACTAGCAACAAGGCTGCGTCGAATGATAAAGGAAAGTTAAAGTTAAATATTCATTGGATTTTTTTTTTGGAAGGCAGTTAACGGAGGACAGAAATTCCGTCAACTGATTCAACACGACTGTAAAAAAACATGTCAAAATCACTTACTATTCGCAACGGCGCTCGACGGAAACCTTCCTGTATCAGCTGCAGCCACCCAGAGAACTCTGAATGCCTTCCTGGTCGTATCTGGGGTTTTGCCATGAAGTCGTTATCATTAAACGGAAACATCTTCTAGTGGAAATCTGAAGATAAATATCTGGGAATAACCCTTGACCATCTATACCTGCGCTCAAGTGTGCCTTCAAAGGCATCACAAAGGGGCGCATATATACAGGGTGATCCACGGTTGATGGTACGTTAGACGATTACGGCAAACAGAAAGCAAGAATTCATTGAAAATTTTGGTATCTTCCATGAAGGTAGAGAAAGTGGAGGGGGCATAACGTTTGAAAAGTGTCACCTAAACAAATCTGGATTTGGAACCCCAAGATGGCCGATCTCGAGATAATTTAAACTGTAGGTTCTGCAATTCTGGCTTTATTTAATATTTGTTCGTTGGTTTTGGCAGTTGTATGTAATGGAAAAACATATGAGAAATGGTTTCTTGTACAGTATATACTGATATAACTCACCAATTTGGAGAAAAGCTAAATTTGTTGACGTTTGGAAATACGACATGGTTTAATTATTGTTGCATACAATTTTTTTATTTATTTATTTATTTAAAATTAATGTGTCTCGACAACACAGGTCAATGACACAGGAACATGGCTGGGTGCTTCCAGTCATGAAATAACCATGTGTGAGAGAAGTGTGTCCTATTCTTGATCTCCTGATTTTGATTTTATCTGCTCTGCTCAGTGCAGGCAACGTGAGGGGCTTTAATGATGGATGGATGGTTTGTGGTTTTGTTACTGAGCTGCTCCAGACTGCCTGCCATTTAGTACGGATAATTCTTCTGAGTGCGGTTTTAATGTCCCTAGGAATCTGTAAGGGAATCGTTTCCAGATCGAGTGATACAGCAGATTCTTTAGCTCTCCCGTGTGGACACTACAATGAAAAGGAAGGCGGAACTTTGAGATTGTGTCATTTATGACTGCACATCCCACCGTTTGTTCGGATTTAGAGGCAATTGATAGGGGTACGCCAGATAATTCTATTGTGATACCTTTTTGTTTCATTGCATATTATCTGAATTTGTATATTCGTAAATAAAAAAATAGAACATATGGTTAATACAAGAACAAATTATTCGTTCCGTACGTAATTCAACTCATCAATTCATTACAAGCAATAGTTCATGTTATTTTGACTCTTTGATTTGTTTCGATCATTATTTATTCATCTTTTGATCATAAAAAGAGAATCGAACAAACTTCGAATTGTAAAAATTTAAATATTCAAAATTTCCGCCACAAATTTGGCTCCCCAACATGGCGGATTTTGGTGACACTCTCGTAGCAAGGGAAACATAGGATATGCTACCTCCCCTCGTTCTATCTCCATGGTATCTTCGACAAGAACAGATGCTTTATCGATCTAAAATATTTCCAGTGCTGTGGTGTTGCCGCTTGTATCAAAACGTAGTTACTACTTTGTTATTTCAAGTGGCACTCCTTGTATCTTATTGCACTTTTCTATTCATCGTAGTAACATGATTATTTTGGTATCACCCTCTCATACTTATCTTCAGTGTTCCTGAGTAATTAAATGATTTCCTCTTTTTTTTATTCAAAACATAGCTTTGGTTAAACATCCATAAATTTATTACTATTATTCTAAGGAAGCTCCAATTTCGTATGCAGAATGCTAAGATTCTATGCATCAGACAGGTGTTACGAAATTCGCTTCTTTTCAAACAGGGTCATTCAAAATTCGATGGTTTATCGAGACATTCAATAACGGTTGAAACTGCATTTTTTCAAATGGGATGCTCTGTATATTTCAAGAAATACTGAAAGAAAATTGAATTGCCATTCAAATGATATATCACATTCCTATATCCAGTTCTAATATCTGCGTTGAACTGAAATTTTATAGTTGCGCACCCCCCCGTTCATCGAGAAACATTTCATTGAATCTTCTGCATGTTCTTGCTGCTATTTAGTCACATTGCCCATGGTGAATGAACAAATTCATCATAATTTCATTTGGATAGGTACATCTCTCCATTTCACTTATTATTTTTCTTATTCCATGAAGAATGAGCTAATGTATTATCGTAAACAAAGTAATTGTCGAATCGGCGTAATGTCAATTTTTATCGTGTTGAGTTATTTTATTGGTATCTTAGATGAATACCTGTTCAGACAATTTGAGATGTACGTGCATCAGAAATTCATTTTTTTTTGGCTAGAACCACCGAATCGTTCGAAGAATGAACATTATTAGAATTCATTTAATATTTGGTAGTTTACAGCTCATAATCATCATCAGCCAATCTTAGAAATCCACTGAAGTTGGTTTGTATGAACCGCTCATTTCAAGCTTGTTTTGGTTCGCAACTATAAAACGTGCGCACCTATAAAATATCAGTTCAACGCAGAATCTTTCAATCTAGGTATAGGAATGTGATATATCATTTGAAAGGAAATTCAATTTTCATTCAGTATTTTTTTAAATATACAGGGCATCCCATTTGAAAAAATTCACTTTTACCCGTTTTTGTACGATCCGATAAACCATCGAATTTTTAATGACCCTGTTTGAAAAGAAGCGAATTTCGTAACACTTGTATGATGCATAGAATGCATACGAAATTTCAGCTTCTTAAGATTGATAGTATTGAAGTTATAGATGTTTAACCAAAGCTATATTCTGCACAAAAAAAGAAGAAATCATTTAATTACTCAGGAACCACTGAAGATAAGTATGAGAAAATGATACCAAAATAATTGTGTTACAACGATGAATAGAAAATTGCAATGATATACTGGGTGTGCATTTGAAATAACAAAGTAGTTACTCCTTTTTGACATAAGCGGCAACACCGCAGCACTGAAATCTTTATGGATCGATAGAGCATCTGTTCTTGTCCAAGAAACCAAATTGTCGATGAATTCTCTATTTCTGTTCTCCGTAAACATCTAACCTACCATCGACCGTGGATCACCCTGTATATCACCACGGACAGTCAAGCCACTCCGAGATCACTGGAACATACAGCCAGGAGTCTCGGCTGATATGGAAATGCCGTAATACCATAAAACAACTGGCCAGAGGCAATAAGGTGACTCTACTATGGATACCGGGGCATTGTGGTATTGAAAGAAATGAAATAGCCGATGAACTCGCGAAGGAAGCATCAAGGCTGAAGCCTGTTGGACCTGAACCTTTCTGTGGACTGGGAAAAGACCAATACAAGAGCGGTGCATTAATAGGAAGGGGTGAAAAAGACAATGCTCTGGAGAAATAGTGTTAGACTTGCGCCAGCTGAGAAATTTGTGGAATTCCCGCCAACCTACACAAGGAAGCTCATAAAGCTGCCACGAGCTGAGCTTCGAGTAATGGTAGGTCTGCTGACAGGACACTGTCGCTACAAATATCTTTCGTATCGCATGGGAAAATCAGGAGATGAAATCTGCAGACTATGTGAATCAGAGGAAGAAACGGTTGATTGAACACATGGTATGCAAGTGTCCAGAGCTGGCGGAAGTGAGAACCATTCACATAGGGAAGTCGGTTCTGGATCCTCATGAGAAAACAGCTAGAGCTCCTCAATATGTCGTTGGATTTATCAATGCCATTGACGGCCTCCCTGGGATTTAAACGAAGGGTAAAGGACAAAAGATCCTTGCGGTCGAAGTTCCCGAGACTGAACATAGCCACAACGAATCCTGTTCAGAATAATATTAATTAATTTAATAATGCAAAAGATTTAGATAGTTAGCTATCTATTGATTATCAATTCGACATCTTGATTATTTCCAGTTAATCATGACCAAGAATAATCTTCAGTTAGTTAGCGAACTAAATAACTAACTAAACGAACAAGTTCAAGATAGTCCTCCTGCCTCTGAACTAACATGCCTAGAAGCTCGTTAGCAACCCGACTAAGCAATGACTACAATGAGTCGTGTTCTCATAATATTATAAATCGTAGACATCACGAGCCTAAACATTAATCCGTATAAATTACTGGTTTATCTGATATAATTGGAGATACCCTCCGCCAGCAGTTACCCAACTTCAGAATAAATCAATTGAGTATGTCTGATATTAACTCGCGGAAAAACTCCTCCATCCTTATTAGGCAGAATAAATTGCAACATCCTGAATACCCCCCAATGAAAACCTAAACTGGCTAGTTCAACGTGTGAAAATTTGCAATTGATAGATTGCAAATTTCGATAGCCTCATGAAAGCATTTATGAGGCTGTTCGTCATGTTCAGGTTGGTACTTAATAACCATTATTATCGGCATTAACTCTTTACAGAAATCTAGATTTTCGAGTTGAGAGGTCTAGGTGATGAAGTCATAATTTACGAGAATTTCGGAATTCCATTTTTCAAGACATTAACGACAAGATGGTGAGGAAATGATCAAGAAAACGTGATTATTTTGATTTATCTACAACCTTGATCCATGGTTCACCAGATTCAGTAACGAGAGGAATGAATAGCTCCAAGTCCGGGTTTAATTGATGGTAAGATAGTGTGGAATCTGTGATGAAGTGTCCTTTCTTTAGATACCAGCATCTTATTCTGCCTCAGTAGGCCTCTAAATTGGATTTATTTTGACGGCAGTCAATTTGATCGGACTTCTGCAATAGTACAATCTCCAAGTGACTCCTGGCATATTTTTCCCCAAGAGGCTGTCTAATAGTTGAAAAAGGATTCCGTTATTGATTAATGAAATGTTATTCTCTTATACTTCGCAGGTATATTCGTTGTTTATGTTGTTAAAAACAGGATAAGTATTTGGTTCACAACTTCATGTTTTGGTAAAAGCCATATTCAGAATGTCACAAACCACAATAAGAGAAAGTATAATATAGTATAAACTGAGTAGGTTACATATGTTGTAACAGTTCGATAACCTCACTCAACAGCTTAACAAAATTGTGAATGAATAAAGGAAAAGAATGTTTTATAATGATAAAAGTATTAAAGTGGCAATTTAATGTAGGGAAGAATTCAATACTGAGCGATATGCTTTGATAAGGTGGAAAAATACCTACCCAAAAAAAAGCTTACGTTATATCGAAGAACCTAAATCATACTCCTGGAAAATCGGTCAACATTAGACCCTGCGAAAGCCGAGTAAAAAGAGAATTATGATGTGAACAGAGCTGAAAACGGGGTCTTTTACAAAGAGACGACGAGAAAAAAAATGTCAAATTGAAAACTAACCTAAACAAGTGAACACACAAATTGAGTTTTCGTTTGATATCACATATTTATAACTATTAATTCAGTCTAATGAAGATTTTCTATGGGAGAACACAATGTTATCGAATTTCTTATTCTTATTCGGCTTTTTTTTTGGAAAAAAGATAAGGACGAAATGAGAAGAGAGTATAAATAAGTCAAGACTGCAAGCAAATAAATCCAAGGGGACTTGGAGTTATCCTAAGCTTTAGTGGCTGATTTCTGAATTGTTATATCGATGATATTAAGAGAGGCGGTGGTCTATTAGGAATTAATTCACCTAACGTTTCGCAACATTTGCGGTAGACATCTTCAGAGGACTCTTGGTCTGAGATTGTCATTTCTGACAGTGATCTTCACTGTCAAAAATTCAGCAGTCGAGTTAGAATTTCAAACCAAGAATCCTCTGAAGATGCCTACCGCAGATGTAGGCGGAATGTTATGTGACATAATTCCTAATAGACCGAAATAATCTCTTGCATCCAGTCCAGTCGAAACATTATATGGTGTATATAGTATAGGTACAGCGTGATCCACGGTCGAAAGCAAGAATTCATTGAAAATTTGTGCTGCGGTGTTGCCGCTTATGCCAAAAAGTAGTAGTTACTTTGTTATTTCAAATGGCACACCCTGTATATTATTGAACTTTTCTATTCATCGTAGTAAAAGGATTATTTTGGTATCAATTTCTCATACTTTTCTTCAGCGGTTCCAGAGTAATTAAATGATTTCCTGTTTTTTGTGATTCTATGCATCATGCAGGTGTTTCGAAATACGCTTCTTTTCATATAGGGTCACTAAAAATTCGATGGTTTATCGAGTCATACAAAACCGATTGAAAGTGCATTTTTCAAATGGGATGCCCTGTACATTTTAAAAAATACTGAAAAAAAATTGAATTTCCTTCAAATGATATAAATATCACATTCCTATACCTAGATTGTAAAATTCTGCGTTGAACCATTGAGTATTAATATATTTATACTCAATGGTTGAACTAAAATTTTATAGTTGCGCACGTGCGAACCCGTTCATCGGGAAACATTTCATTGAACTTTCTGCATGTTCTTGCTGTTATTTGGTCACATTGCCCATGGTGAATGAAAACCTTCATCATAGTTTCATTTGGATGGGTACTTCTTTCCATTTCACTCATGATTTTTCTTATACTATGAAGAAAGAGTGAATGTATTATCGCCAACAAACTAATTGTCAAATCGGCATAATGTCAACTTTTATCGTGTTAAGGTATTTCATTGGGATCTACGATGAATACCTGTTCAGACAATTTGAGACACACGTAAATGAGAAATTTAATTTTTTTTGGCTAGAACCACCGAATCGTTCGGAGAATGAACATTATTAGAATTAATTTATTATTTGGTAGTTTATTATGGTTCATAATCATCATCAGCCAATCTTAGATATCCACTGAAGTTAGTTTGTATGAACCGCTCATTTTAAGTTTGTTTGGGTTAGCAGTTTCAGAAAGTTCGCGATTATAAAACGTGCGCAACTTTAAAATTTCAGTTCAACGCAGAATCTTACAATCTAGGTATAGGAATGTGATATATCATTTGAAAGGATATTCAATTTTCTGTATATTTCTAAAAATATACAGGGCATCCCATTTGAAAAAAATCTCTTTTACCCGTTTTTGTACGTCCCGAAAAACCATCGAATTTTTAATGACCCTGTATGAAAAGAAGCGTATTTCGCAACACCTGCATGACCCATAGAATCTTAGCATTTTGCATACGAAATTCCAGTTTCCTAAGATTAATAGTATGGAAGTTATGGATGTTTAACCAAAGCTATGTTTTGCACGAAAAAAGAGGAAATCATTTAATCATTCAGAAACAGGTGAAGGTAAGTATGAGAAAGTGATACCAAAATAATCGTGTTACTGCGATGAATAGAAAAGTGCAATAATATAAAGGTTGTGTCATTTCAAATAACAAAGTAGTTACTACTTTTCGACATAAGCGGCAACACCACAGCATTGGCAATATTTTATATCGATAGAGTATCTATTTTTGTCTAAGAAACCAAATTTTCAATTAATTTCTGCTTTCCGTTCGCCGTAAACGTCTAACGTACGTACGACCGACCGTGGATAACCATGTCTATAGTAAAATAAACATTAAAACATTCACTGAGTTATACCAGTAAGAAATTTGAATCGTAGGAAAATAGAAGTGGAATCGAATGGGAAGAGAGCTGCACTAAATCAAGGCTGCAGGAAAGTTTATCCAAGGGGACATAGAGCTTAAATCAGCCTTGACTTTGGGACTATTTTTAAATTGTCAAAATGATGTTGACAAAAATGAAACGATAAGTTTTTCAATCATCTTCTAGTGCCTATTTCAATCAAGATTCGTCCCTCTTTCGAGCCAAACTAATACATATGTATTTGGATGTTTCATCCCAGGTCAATCTCTGATATTTTCATCCAGGAGTGTTTTTTCTCGTTCCTGGTCCTGGTCCATTTTCCCTCTATTCCCTTTGTGATCATTTGGCGCAATCGATAAAGAATAAGCTCCCAACATGTAATGAGAGAGAAATTAATTAAAATTTCAGGAAAATAGGTGTGAGATGAAATAAGAAAGCAGCAAAAACTCCAGATTTCCTACATAATTATCCAATAAGAAGGCTTACACTATCATCCTAAGCCAAGCCAAAGTACCGACACTCTCGAAGAACTGTTGGTCGGATTCCGACAGGAATAATACATTATGCAGAATTAAATTCCGCCCATGAAAAAATTCGTCCTGAATAGAAACGAACAATGTTCCCCGATTTTTAATTGTCCCGCGAAGCATCGCGCGTTTGAGCACAGACGTGAGGCAATCTCTGCACCGCCGCCGGTTGTAAATAACCCCGAATGGGAGGAACCCTTTTCGCATTACTTCGCACAGCTTGATACAGGTGCGGTAACTAACAATAGATATTGCATTCGAATTTCGCAACGCGGAGGACAAAGAGTGTGTTTAGAGCAGCGGCTGAAAGCTTGCACCGGGTCCTGCGACCATTTCCGATGGGCAAAAGCGAACGGCCGTGGTTCATTTAGCAATTCTCGAATGACGGTTATTAAATCTGCCGGCGCGATCGACCGATTAGACGCAACACTGTCATTATCACCCGTTTTTGCCGCGTCAAACCGAAAACTGAGCTTGCGTAAGCCGAACTTAGAATTTCTAACAGGGAGATATGAGTGAGGGAAGGTGGATTGAAGAGGAAAATTATGAGAACTACATTTTTAAATTTATTCTACAACTGAAGGTGTTCTCAATGATAATTATTTTTATCAGGATTATGCATTCATATATTATCCACTTCCAACATTTTTCTTCAATACAGATCTTTTTTCCCAGCAGGAATAAAAAAAGATTATATTATCAGACTTTGAATGTATTGGCTCCATTCTAAAATCAGATGTTCTCGATCAATTCTAGTGATCAATAGTTTTTCTTTCGTTTGATTTTCTACACTCGATCGCTATGCAACGCGAAACTCGCAATTTGACCCAAGAGAAATGTGCCCAAGCGGTAGTTTTGCGAGAAGAAGGGTGGACATACACAAGAATTGCAGAAAGGTTTGGAGTTTCCCATACAAGTGTGTCCAGAATGTTGCAGCGATTCAGGGAGACAGGTATGAATGTCCGAAGACCAGGACAGGGTAGACCACGGGTAACAACTGTCATTCAAGAACGTTACTTGAGAGTTTCTTCGTTGAGACAACGGTTTGCAACCGTTTCTTCTCCTTCAAAATCAGCTTGAGCAAACTCATGGGGTGCAAATTAGCACTCAGACAATAAGAAATCGCCTCAGAGAATATGATTTAAGGCCTTGTGTAGCGGCAAGAGTCCCAGCTCTTACCCAAGCCCATCGAAGGGCGCGTTTGGATTTTGCGAGAGAGCATATCCATTGGGAAGAGGCCGATTGGGAAAGAGGTCTCTTCACAGATGAGTCTTGATTCTGCCTCTACCATTGTGATCGATGTTCCCCTGTATACAGACGTCCACATAAAAGATATGCTCAGTGCAATTTCCTGAATACTACTGGTTTCGGGGGAGGATCGATTATGGTATGGGGTGGAATATCTTGCACAGACCTAGTGGTCGTTGATAATAGAGCTATGAATGCTGATAAGTATATAGGGAACATTCTTGAAGAGCATGTAGTGCCATTTGCCCCATACATAGGTGAAAATTTCATTTTTATCGTTCAGGAGTACCTTGGGTTGATGTCTCTCGAATGGAATAGCCAGCGAAGTTCAGATCTCAATCCGATTGAGCAGGTTTGGGACAACCTCCATAGAAAGCTGAGAAGTTCGGAAAATCATCCAGCTACTCTTAATGACTTAGGAATCCAACTCGGAGAAATCTGGGAAGGATTAGATCAGAACATTTTAAGATCACTCATTTTGAGTATGAACCGTCGTTGCCGAGCTGTAATTAACGCAAGGGGTGGAAATACCAAGTATTAAATCACAGCATCCCAGTATTTTGAAAATTGTTCATTTTTCTTTTTTCACATAAGATTCGGTGAAATCCTGAATTTTTCTTTCATTTAATGTGTCTTGTTTCATTCAGAAACTTTCCGAGAGAACATAAAAAATAAGTTATAAAGTCAATGCAGAGTTAACTTTCATTAAAAATGAGATTTTCAGAATGTGCGTTAATTTTTTTGCGCAGTGTATTAAGCCCAGTGGCGGACCAAGACCTCAACTTGATGTAGGCAAAATGAATTTCAAAAGGCTGTTAAAAATTAAACGATGCACCCGTCTGACCTCACTCTTGTCTACGCTCATGGCTAGTTCAACTGCCTATTTAGTTCTACTCAATGGATGAATGAATTGTCAAAATCTCCAGGGTGAACCCTGGATCTAGTTGATCTCCTGTAGAACACGATGTGAACTTCTCTGATATGATTCAACGGTCAGTTGTAATACACATGAAACTGGTTGACAGCCTCTCGTCCTTATTTCACCCTAGAAGGTCTCCTCTGATAATGGCGAACTCAATCAATCGAGATGATCTACTTATTATGAGTCTGATCTCTCAAGTTCATAAATCTGATTCTAATTTCAAGTAAGATCTCAAGCCTCCTACTCTCCTCGAAACTTACTATTATAAGGTTTCACTCACTTTTGCATTCTCTTTCAGACCAACGTTGTTAATATTGGTTATAATATTAGTTCCCTACTCATATTCACTTTATTGATCTCATTGATGAACAAACTCAGACAATGCAGCTTTCAAAGCTTGCACTGCTCCCTTGAACTGCATCATTATTACAACGCAGTGGTCTCATTATTCAAGCCTTCTTTTTTCTGGCGGAAAAAAAAGCTCGATCAGTCAATTTCATTGTTTGCTCTGCCACTGTTTAATATTGAACTATCTCAACGTCTAAGTCTGACATCATATGATCTCTCATTTGAACTGCTCTAGATTTCCTCTTTTTTCAGTAGATAATGTCACTCTGAGTTTATAGATGCTGTTAATATTTGTATTTTTTACTGCATTACCTCCATGTGGATCATTTTATGATTGTGAATGATGTGAAATAAACGTTTTCTACCATTTTCAACTCGATTATCTGTAACAGTCCACAACAGTAATCTGCCAAAATCTGAACACCCTCGATTTTAAACAGAACTCAAAGTGTTATTGACTTCATTGATTAAAATTATTTAGAAGGAGCTGAGGATTTGCCTCACAAACTTACACTAACTTGCTCCAAAACACTTGTAGATTACTAAGCACTAAACCCTTTTCCAATCGTGTATATGCGATTGACGTCGACACCTCAAAACCCTAAGATCTAGTTTTGATGTGCAGAGTCGAGTGATAAGAATATCAGGTAGGGCAAGTTCACTGAAAGCGCCTTGGAATTTTGTTAGAATTTATGTCTTGAATTTGATTATTTTATTTACACAGGGTGATGTACAATGAATTCTCATATTTCCAAAGCTTATAACTCTTGACAGGAGGGCAATAGATTGGTCAAACCTATTACATGATATTCCTTTCATTCTCAAATTTTCACATCAGAGATAGGCCTTTGAAATTGATAAGAAATTTAAAATTTTTACAAAATAGTTTTTTCATATACTCAAGAAAAGTTAACAAGTACATAACAAATTGAAGATGAAAGTGTGAGTATTCCATGGGTCTCCTATGAAAAGTTATAAGCCACGGAAACACGGGACTTCATTGTGAACAATCCTTTTATTATTGGATAGATAGGGGACTAAGAAACTGTGTTGATAAAAATAAGATGTACCCTGAGAATAACACCGAATCTCCTTCAGGTCTTCATTGACCTTATCTTATCTGATAACACAAGAGCACCTACTCATCATAATAACCGAAAAAACATGAATTATCAGATATATTGCAAAAATTGTGTCATTCCCAGGTATATGATATAAAGTTGTATATTTCTTCGAATCAACGATCTGTACTCACTCCTTCAGCAATTGTTGCTTATTATTCTTTTAAAAATTTTATCGTATGTCTGGACACTTGTTTAAGTATGCAAAATGACAGTTACAAGATGAGTTTTTGCGATTTCAATGTATATTTCGGGATGGTAGTTGTCATTTATGACTGTCTTCATCCTTATTTCAGTAAATTGTATGTTATATGTTCTTCTCATCGTAACAACAGTTAGCTAATTCGATCGTAAAGGTGAAAATGAAAATTACGAGAGATGTAATATTATGTTAGAAAGCTTCCTTCGAAGTAATAACAATGGTGACCTTCCATCTGAATCATTTCGAATTGGAATGAAGAATGAAGACTTCCTCAGCATCTTATGCACTGAAAGTTTAGCAATAAAAAAACCCAAGATATCGATTAAAATAATTTTCGTGCACTAATCATTCGAATTATGAAAATAAGTTTGACATTTCGAAGCCTACATCCATTCAAAAATACAGTAAGACTTTTTTATCTTAATGATTTTGAAAGACAAGCGCCGAAGCATTTGAAACTGGAAAAAGTGGAAAAAAAACAGTAGTAGGATGAAATCCATTAAAAAGGAATAGAATTTGAAAAATTTGAATGTTTCATCCTATGTCTGTGCTTTTTTGTAAAACTTTTAAAACCACGAAGAGAAAAGTTCCAACCCTTTTTGTTTCTGAAATACAGGGCGAAAACGAAAAATCTGTACTTTTGGAGATGTTATTATTTTCTCGGGCCAGTGATATAATAGAAAAAAATTGGAAACTGTTCATAATAGATAATTTCACTTAGAAGTCAGTCAGAAGTTTTTGATATTGAAAACGGTGATGAAACGATCCTGAGCAGATATTGTTTTTCGTCGCCCACCAAGCTTTGGTCTTTCCAACACGGAACCTGTTTCCCTGAACCTATTCCAAAGTCGAGATATCACACTTTGGCTGACTTGGGGCCTCCGCTACAACAACCTGAGTTAGGCCACCCTGTAGCATTCCGATAGCCCTATTAGCCTCAGCGTTCGTTAATTTACGTCTTGGCATTTTCAGAAAACTCGTTTCAAATCGAAGCCGTTGATAAACTGACTCCATTTCAAAATGAGAACATTCACAAGCATGTCCAAAGAACCATATGCATATGCGACGAAATTGACGAAATGTCTCATACTGATTCTTATTGGATCGATTCAATTTGGTATTGAGTTTTAAATGATTTTACAGCGATTTTCTCAAAAATTACATACTCTTCAAAACGATTGAACACGATATCCCTAACTCTTGTGGAGCAGTAAGTATACATGATGTTCTATTTGAAACATACCAGATTTGTGGTCAATTTGAAAAAAAGGTTCTCATAGATTTTTTAAATACGCCACTGACCTCTACGTGAAAAAAATATCTATCATACGCAGTTTTCATCTCATACAGGGCCGAGAAATAATAACATCTCCAAAAGTGCACATTTTTCAGAAACGAAAGAAGTTGTCTCTATCTTCAATAATGGGACCCAATGTACATCGAATTTGGGAAATCTGTACAAGGTTGAGAAAAGTGCTATTCTTATAAAGGTACATTTCGGTACAAACTTAGTACTCATGTTTCTTATATCAAAATCTTGTTATTTAGAAAACATGAAATTACTTTTTTTCGTAATCACAACAGAGGAGGGGACAAAACTTTTTTCAACGATACATTTCGATACAAAAATAGTAAAAAGTTCAGCGATGAAAAAAGTGAAAAAATCCCATTTGAGAGTCGGGCCAGCTACTCATCGATATAAAACATTTCAAGAACTGAAAGTTTTCAACCTCCAAAACAATTGTATCGATAGAGAATAAATATTCAATAAATGCAAACCAAGTACGACTAACGAAACCCATTATACCGAAGGATAATCCGAACTGCATTATGAAATCTTCCAAGAATAGTACAGGATGTACCATCACTTCAAATTCGTTACCTGGACTCACCCAGTACCCTACTAATTGTATGAATCGAGATTGTGAAACTGGAGAACATAGCAACAATCGATTATTCATGATCGCTCTCGAAAAAATCAAGCTCATGAAGATATGTAGCAATTTCCCATAGCAGGTGACTAACATCTTTGCTAACAATCAATATCGAACACCGAGTTGTCCTTGTTAAATTACATCTCGCGGTTTCTACTTGTACCTATCAATCAAAGGAGTCATTGGTTACCCGGGGATCTTCTGAATCATTGTTATTGTTCGTTTTCGCCTGCACCGAGCTCGTAGTGTATGAAAGTTCCCGCAGAAAATGCGAGTCATAGCTCGATCGAGAAAGGAAATCATTTTCGACGCTAGGATAGATGGGAGCCTGATGAAGGATACTCGCTTCGTTGGAATTTTAATCGGAAGTTCTGTACACATGAAGATCGAGATCCTGAAACATAAATCAATGGGATTTCTGCATACCTCGTAGATAAAACATTTCACACATTTTTCACGATTTAGCCGAAACTACTGGCAACATTGTAATGAAATTTTATAGGAATATGTTTTGGGAGCTAATACATTTAATGAATTCGTTTTTATGTATGAATCTCATAGAGGTTACACGGTTCATACCAAGTAGTATTGAACATAGCTTTTTCAATATTAGATTCTTAGATTCATTAGGTAAAATCATTTAATGTTTCACCAAGAAGAAACTCTTGA
>JAVSIQ010000782.1:0-81916 GCA_038502775.1 Hippodamia convergens | reverse complement strand
ACAAAGTGACGAGAACAGACAGAAATAACAATTCTGGTTTTGGTGGAGTGCTTATTCTAACCAAGAACAGCCTGAGTACCTCCAATCCCCCCCTCAACGAACTGCAACAATAGAAAATGCGAAGGTTATTATAGGTGACGATGTAAGTATCACCACTATCTATAATAGCCCGAGCAACAAATTCGGCAAAAATTGTCTGCGAAACTTGTTTTCACGAAAAAACAAGGTGATGGTCTAGGGTGACTTTAACGCTAAACACGAAAAATGGCGGTGCAATTGCCGTAATACAAACGGCAATCGCCTCTTCACCTTTCTAGAAAACAACACTGATGTGGAGCTCAACGTCCCGAAATGGTCCGACGCATTTTCCGGACAACGGGAGGGCCCCAAGTACAATCGATCTGGTTTTAACCAAGAACATAGAGATTGTGACGGATGTTGTATCCAGGATCGAACTGTCCTCGGATCACAACCCCGTCACATTCACTATAGAAATCAGTAACGTTGAAATCAAGCCGGAAAAGTTGGTGTACAACTATCTCGTCACTGACTGGCGATTGTTTTCGCACAATTTTGACAAGAAAATAGCTATAAACAACAACATAAAAAATGCTTGCGGCATCGAGCTAGAGATCGAGAAATTCACAAGTGCCCTCAAGTATGCCCGCGAAAAAACCACGTCAAAAGAGCCGCGAAAGATCTACTTGATGAGCTCTCCAGCCACACACTTGCTGAAGCTCATCAAGTATCGTAACAAAATCAGGAGTTCCTGGCAGAAACATCGCCGAAGAACAGACAAGGAACTCCTGAATCATCTCACGAGAGAAATCCAAATGGAAATAAACATATTCAGAAACGAAAGATGGGAACTAAAATTATCTAAATTAAATACAAACACAACGGTTTTCTGGAAAACATTCCCAGAGTTTCACGAAAAAACGTCCTGAAGTTCCCATCTTGGTCCAAAATTCAAATTTTTACTCCACAAACCCCGAAAAAGCAAACATACTTGCGGAAAACTTCGAGAAGGCTCACCATATCACGCAGACTGATGATCGAGAACAAGCAGACATTCGGAAAACAGCCACCGAGTTCCTGTTCAAAAAACAGAAGGGTTTAAACCAGATCCAACCTACCTTACCAACCCAGCAGAGATACTCGGGGTCCATTCTAATATTTCGCATCGATCATATCACGAACTTATTCGATTTGAACGTTATCTCTTCCGTGAAAATTCAAATTTTCCTATATATGAACTTACCTATATCTCTCGATGATTGATCATTCATAGGATCATTTCTACTCCCCGCCATTTGCCCCCGCCGTTTACTCACGCCATTTCCCCCCCCGCCGGTTACTCACCGCCGTTTACACCCGCCGTTTACCCTCACTTATCTATATCTCTCGATGATTGATCATTCGTAGGATCATTTCTACACCCGCCATTTACCCCCGCCGTTTACTCCCGCCATTTATCCCCGCGGGTTACTCCCGCCATTTACCCCCGCCGTTTACACTCACTTATCTATATCTCTCGATGATTGATCATTCATAGAATCATTTCTACTCCCGCCGTTTACTCCCGCCGGTTACTCCCGCCGTTTACCCTCGCTGTTTAGTCTCGCCGTTTACCCCCGCCGGTCACTCCCGCCGTTTACCCCCGCCGGTTACTCCCGCCGTTTACCCCCGCCGGTTACTCCCGCCCTTTACCCCCGCCGTTTACTCCCGCCGTTTACCCGTCCTACCTGCCAAGATCCAGAAAACTATTTCAATCCAGATCGGGGCCGTTCGCGAAGATTTCTTAGCGAACTACCCCGCCCTGTCCTCAGTCGATAGTTCCGGGGGAAATTTCAGGGAGCAGATTTCAAACGCCGTCCTAGTATAGGTCGTTTTGGTCGAAGCCCCCGGAAATTAGTTTTTTTCCCAGGACGGGGCCGTTCGAGAAGATTCCTTAGCGAACTACCCCGCCCTGTCCTCGTCGATAGTTCTGGGGGATATTCGAGAGAGCAGATTCCGAACGCCCTCCGAGTATAGGTCCTTTTGGTCATAGTCCCCGAAAAGTGGTTCCCTCTCAGGACAAGGCCGTTCGCGAAGCTCTCTTAGCGAACTACCCCGACCTGGTCCTGCTGAAATTTCCGGGGGCATATTGCAAGAGGAGAATTCTAATGCCATTTACTCTAGAGTCGTGATTGTCGAAGTCCGAGAAAAAAATTCCGAACAAGGACGATGCCGTCCGCGATGATCCCAATATCCGGAGGGTTATCCTGTGCTCTCCAGGCATATGTATGTGTGGTGGTATCGGTGTCGGATGGGAACTTCTATGTGTCTGGATTAGTTCCTCATTCGATATCGGAAATAGTAAAAGATGGTTACCAGGTCCGGCAATCTGCGCTCGAGCAGTCGCGTCGTGCCTCCGGCTCTGACCCCGGTCGGACCCTCGGCACCCGAGATTACTACCTGAACGGTCCGAGGGGTATCCCGTGCTCTCCAGGCATGTGTATGTGTGGTGGTATCGGTGTCGGATGGGAACTTAGAAAAATATTCAAATACGGTATGGGACGATTTGAACTTGTACTTTAGTAAAGTTTTTCGACTTCTATGTGTCTGGATTAGTTCCTTATTCGATATCGGAAATAGTAAAAGATGGTTACCAGGTCCGCCCTTCTGCGCTCGAGCAGTCGCGTCGTGCCTTCGGCTTCGACCCCGGTCGGACCCTCGGCACCCGAGATTACTACCTGAACGGTCCGAGGGGGTATCCCGTGCTCTCCAGGCATGTGTATGTGTGGTGGTATCGGTGTCGGATGGGAACTTAGAAAAATATTCAAATACGGTATGGGACGATTTGAACTTGTACTTTAGTAAAGTTTTTCGACTTCTATGTGTCTGGATTAGTTCCTTATTCGATATCGGAAATAGTAAAAGATGGTTACCAGGTCCGCCCTTCTGCGCTCGAGCAGTCGCGTCGTGCCTTCGGCTCCGACCCCGGTCGGACCCTCGGCACCCGAGATTACTACCTGAACGGTCCGAGGGGGTATCCCGTGCTCTCCAGGCATGTGTATGTGTGGTGGTATCGGTGTCGGATGGGAACTTGGAAAAATATTCAAATACGATATGTGACGATTCGAACTTGTACTTTAGTAATGGTTTTCGACTTGTATGTATCTGGATTAGTTCCTCATTCGACTTTGAAGATAGTGAGAGATGGTAACTTGGTCCGGTCGTCTCCGTTCGAGCATTCGCTTCGTGCCTTTGCCTCTAACCCCGGGCGGACCCGCGGCACCCGAGATTACTTACTGAACGGAAATAGAAGAACGAGCCCACAGAGAAGACGAAGCCAATCTGCTACGAGAAGAACTTGACCGGATAGTGGAAGAGGCACAGCTGGAGCCTGAGTGGGTGGAGGAAGAGGTCATTGGTCCGGAGCCAATTCCGGAGAGCTTTCGGCCGGTAGTAGAAGATCCAGTTATGCAGCTTATTCTGGATGCCACTCCATCTCTGGAAGATGAGAAGGAAATCCTATTTGCTGCCGAAGTGTGCACTGGAGCGAATAAACAACAAGCACTCCAGGACTACGCCTACAAACTTATAAATAAATACGGCAGGGTCAGGAGAATGGGCCGATCTCCAACTGTTGATTCCACACCAGTTTCCAGGAGGAAAAAGCGTGCCGCAGCCTTTCGTGAGGTCCAGAGAAAATGGGCTACCAACCGCAAACAGCTGGCGGAAGAAATAATAGAAGGAAAGGACCCCAGCACATTATTAGAGAGGCCATCCAAAGAGCAGATTGAGAACGAGTACAGGAACATTCTATCTAGAGATTCTCCCCCCAACTCGGCCCCCTTCAATGCAGGGGAAGAAACGTTCAACCTCTACCGCCCAATCACGGAAGAACAGATTGCCGAGACCCTACGATCCACCAAGCAGGGAGCCGCTGGACCAGACGGCATTACACTGAGGCAGATGGTCAAAATCCCAGGCAAAAATTAATGCTGCTCTACAACGCCATGTTGTTGTTAAGAACCGTCCCCGACTGCCTTAATAAAAGCAGAACCACACTTATACCTAAAAAGAAGGACAATCTGTCGAGTATAAAGAACTGGGTACCCATTACGATCTCGAGTCTCCTATTACGTGTCTGCAACAAAATTGTCAACAATAGACTGAATGAGGTGACAATCCATTCGAACCAAACAGGTTTCGTTAGCGTGGACGGGGTCTTTGCAAACAATAATCCCAGCATACGATAATCAAGAGCAAAACGAAGGCCAGGAGGGGATATTCGATAGTCGCGCTCGACATCACCAAAGCGTT
This sequence comes from Hippodamia convergens, assembly GCA_038502775.1. NCBI lineage: Eukaryota > Metazoa > Arthropoda > Insecta > Coleoptera > Coccinellidae > Hippodamia > Hippodamia convergens. The sequence goes on along the minus strand of JAVSIQ010000782.1, from coordinate 77,605 downwards.
CGATACGCTATCGCACGCCACCATAGAGAGAGCCCTTAAAAGAAAAGGCGTTGATGAGTATACGAGCCAATACATCATGGCCAACTACAGGCCTGCACGACTATCTCCTGCGCCGGGGAAGAGATCTGTTCCCTACCCATCAAAAGGGGTACTAAACAAGGTGACCCAATGTCCCTCTCTATTGTTGACCATGTTCTAGACGAGGCGATTGAGGAGTTGGAGAGGCAAAGCGGCATCTCTCTCGAAGAACAGAGAGTCAGCTGCATGGCCTTCGCAGACGACCTGCTGGTAATGGCCGAGGATGTCAAGGCGGCTAAAAAACTGGTGCAATCCTGTCAGGAATTCTTCCACCTGCACCACTTAAACCTCAATGCTGACAAGTGTTTCGCCATCTCCGTGGGGAGAGCGCCGGGACGAAGACTCTTCGTATATATCACCACCCAATTTTTTATCCATGGGAAGCCCGTCCGACAGATCGGCGTTAAGGAGATGCTGGAGTATCTGGGGAAGCAGTTCTCCCCGATGGGAGAGAAATAGATAGAATCTGTAGAGCCCCACTAAAACCGGATCAGAAGCTCCAGATTCTTAAATTCCATCTGGTCCCGAGATATATTAATTCCCTACAGAGTCCCCGCATCTACATACAGACTCTTAAGGCAGCTGACAGTGGGGCGTAAAAAGGGCACTCCATCTGCCCACTCACGTCAGCGATGCCTTCCTACATGCATCGCAGAGAGATGGTGGCTTGGGCGTGTTTTGCATGAGGGATGAAATACCAATCATTATTGACAGGAGGATGCAGCGCCTGCGCGGATTGACGCCACTGTTGGACACTGTTGTAGAGAAATCCTCGACGTGGCTGAACCGAATAAAGAAAATGATCGGACCATCTGATGCTATAACCGCCTCCAAAAATTCCAACAGAGCAAACGAATTCCACAGATCATTTCATGGCACCGGATTAGACTCGCTCAGAAACCACAAAAGCTGTAACGCTTATATAGACAACCCCCCGAGATATTGGTCCGGGGAAGACTATGTCCGGGCTGTGCAACTCCGCTCCAACACCCTGCCAACAGCTGGCCTGCCCTAGAACCGAGGCCAGGACGCGATATGTAGAGCGGGATGTAACAATCGAGAATCCCTCTCTCACGTGTTACAAAAATGCCCAGTGATGCATTGGGAGCGAGTCAACAGGCATAACTACGTGGCTTATAGATTGGAAGCCATCGCAAAAAAAGTTGGGACGTAACCAGGGAACCTCGAATAAGAGACAAAGAGGGCAAACTACTGAAACCAGATCTCTTGATGACCAAAGATGACAGTCTAATAATAACAGACGTTTCAGTTTGCTGGGAAAGCCCGGAGCCATTAAACATGGCATATGCGGTAAAAAGGGCTATCTATTCGACGCCCACCTTCCTAGAAAAAGTCGAAGAACCGTACCCTGGCAAAGAGATCAAGGTTCTTTCGCTAATAGTAGAAGATAGGGAAGGATGGTGTTCCGACAACCAGAACATCATACAGACAATAGGAGCGACTGACGCCGAAGTAGGTGACATCATACATACGGCAATTAGAGGAAGTTGCGTGATCCATAAACAATTTAGCCGAGAGGTGTGGCGCAGTGCCCGTCGGGTTCGAACTTAGTCCGTCCCACTGCAACAACACAGTGGTAAAGCTTGTCACTCTCGCGTCTGCGTGGGTGGATTGTTCGGGGTGCTATGAATGCTACGGCCCGAGAGAGTTGGTGTGTTCACCCGTGTCTATGTGCGCGTTTTTTATTCCACTCTCTGTTGTTTGTCAACATGTATGATGATGTTTTCTACAGATTATAGAAGTATTTTTATAATTTAGGAGGCCATGTGGCCGTAATCCGGCGTTATATAACCCCTGTAGATCCTTGTTGTAACCTTGAGCGATAATAAAAGCCTTAAATAGCCAAATGCCTCGTCATCTAATTAGTGACGCGCATGAATGGATTAACGAGATTCTCACTGTCCCTACCTACTGGTTCGAAAGTAGTTTTGGTTGGCCTCATTTCTGTCGGGACTAGGCTTGTGTCCTTGGGTGGTGGGGCACACGAAAGGCCCGTGAATAAATGAGCGGCTCTAATTAATTTTAGAATTCCAGCTTGTGCCGCAAATGTCCCTGTCTTAACGACAAGCAGGTTAGTACCCTGCCCGTTAACGATGGGGACTACTCCGCAAGGCGAAAGGGATAGTGTTGACCCTGGTCGGCTGAGGGGTGTGAGCCATCCGGAAATACCGATTCCAGTAAATGGTCAACGCCTTAACGTGGCGATAGGGCTGAGTACCCTTGTGGGGGAAAACTAAGTTGGCCGCCGCTCAGGGAACTATCTAGATGATAGATAGTACGGGAACGGCCGAACCCGGGCAACCCGACGGTCCTGGTGTTAACATCTTGTACATACCGTCCTGACCTAGTCATGTCTTAGGGTGGATGGGGAGACAACCTCAATAATAATCCTTACTCCCTAAGGTGTAGAAAAGTGCTGAAAGGGTTGTCATTGCTAGAAGTTCAATGGCAGGCTGGGGAGAAACCCGGTCCCGAACTTTCTCACCACTGAGCACCAGGCGAACCCAGTGGGACAAATAGCCTTCCAGATGGTATGGGCGCACTGCCATCTGGTGACCTTTTCTTCGACCCAACTCGTGGGACTAATAATGACTAAGCCTGAAAATACTAAAACAAACCAACAGAACAATACAAACGATGACGAACTAAGCACTAGAACGGAACTGAGTAGGGAAACTGACAACGATGACATTTGGGAAAGACTAGAAAAAGAGGCGAGAGAAACGGGTACAATTCCCCGTAGACAATCCTTGGCAAGGTCGCCCGTTGAAAAAAGGCAATAGACATTTTGTGCTGGTGCAATATGCGCCAACACAGAACAAGACTTGAATAGGACAATTATAGAAATGGAAGAAGAAGAAAGGAAAGAACTTCTTCGTGAAAAAAAGAGGAAAGGAAAGAATATATCACAAGACAATCTCCTAACAGACCAGACTTACAAAACACTAGACATAACAGACACGATAACAAAAATCGTAGAATTAAAAGACACAATCACGGAAGCAACCACCAAACAGTTAGGTGGAAAAATACAATTCCATAAAACAGAGCAACAGACAGTACAAAAACAGATGGACGAACTGGCGAACATAATGATTATGATGGCATACGAAATAGGGAAAAATGAGGGATTAAACAAACAAATAAGATGGCTCACGGGAAGGGTCGAAAACCAAGAAATAGAATTGAAAATCCAAAGAGAAATAATAGACTCGCTGTTACGGAAACAGCAAAAAACAAAAAAAAATTAAGACAAATAAAGAACCAAACAGACAAAACGATAGGACAAAAAAATCGAAATACAAAGACACGACATCACAAACCGACACGTACATGACCACAGACACAGATTCCGAACAAGAGACGACATCACAGAGCGCGAAACAAAACAAGACAAAGACCTACGCGCAAGTGACTAAACAAAATGAGAAACAAGGGTGGAAAACACCCAAAAAGAAAGTCACAAACAGGACAATAGTCACATTAGGTGAAAGCACCAGCCATAAAAAGGCAATTAACAAAATTAAAACAGCCACCAAGGGAGTGTGGCAAAAAGACGACATCAGGAATATAGTACCTTTCAAAAGTGGGAAAATAATGATAAATTATGAAGACCAACACAAACAAAAGAAAATAAACGAGACACTAAAGAAAGATAACAACATACAGTTGAAGGAAATTAGAGACAGAAAACCAACAATAATGATCACGGGGGTCATGAAAGGGTATAATGATAGGGAAATTATGAATCAAATTCTAGATGAAAATACAGAAATCAAACAAATATTTGAAAATAGATTTGTGGAACAGACTTAGATACTCACGAGAAAGACTTGCAGAATCGAATATAAGGAAAACATAAAAATCGAAACAAATTACGAAATAGCAAAATAATAATAATAATAATAAGCCTTTATTTCCAACAGGTTCAACCCAATTACAGAAAAAATAATAACATGAAAAGAACACACTAAAACACGACAGCATTTAGTTATGTTACAAAATAACAATATTAAATTCTGAAAATCACCTAAACATAAAACCGGAAAAAAAAATCCACCCAAAATATTACTAGGCTAAATCTAATTCGCCAATTCAATATAAACCCGTAACAATGCAGAAAGAGGATCAACATTAATGTCACACCTATGAGCTATTATATTATAAACGCTACACATATAATGAATTGGTGACTTCATACTCAAATTTGTTCTTCCGGTTCTCAAATAAAAGAATAAATTACTTCTACACTCCAAACGTGGAACATGGATAGACAATCCCTCTAACAATGTTGGAAAATCCAACTTACCATTGAGAAGCTTATGAATGGTACTCAGTGCCAGTGTTCCCCTACTCGTTTCCAAGCTCTGACTATCAAATCTGGCTAGCAACAACTTGTGGTCATATCCAATAGAAGGATATTCGGAATCCTGTTTCCATACCAAAAATTTAAAGAATTTACGCTGAACCGCTTCCAGTCGATTTATATGGCATTGATAAATAGGTCTCCATACAAGACTGGCGTACTCGAGTTTACTTCTCAACAGTGAATTAAATAACGACAGGAAAGTGCTGACTTTCACGAAGCATTTACCGCTTCGAACGATGAAACCATACAACTTGTACGCCGATGTTCTATATGAGGCAGGAATGTGCATTTCTCTTCGAATATTACACCCAGGTCTCTAGTCTGCGTTAGACGATTTAACAAATTACCCGCAATATTATAATCATACTTGAGTATTACCTTCCTCCGTGTAAAAGACACAATATGACACTTATCTACACTCAATGCCAAATGGTTTCGACAACACCATGCACCCACACGATCCAAGGCCCGCTGCAAAGTGGCGCAATCTCGTTCATTTTCGACTTCGAAATACAGGGTGTACCAAGTTCGACGGCCTATTAGGCGTTTCTGGAGAACTAGACTTATTTGAAATCTGAAAATTGGGATTATGATATTGTTTGACATAATCTACCGAGCTAAAATATTCTTGGAGCCTGACCACTTTCAGTTATACAGGGAGCGAAAAAAAAAATTTCAAAATTTTATTTTTCTGTTTTTTTTCTTTTTGAATTTGATAGAGTATGCAATTCTGAATACATTCGTACCCGAATCGTTGCATTCGTCGAAATACTTTCAAAAATATCGAGAAAAATCTGAAGAAAAAGAGAGAAAAGGGTATTCGGTATTATGTTTGTTATTCCTAATCTACATATCTTAAGCACAAACCGTTTTCACATTTTTGAAGTCAAAGACTGTGGAAATATTGTACATTTTTAAAATTTTGAAAAACTCATCACAGGGTGTTCCAAATGTTGGGTCAAAAATTGGGATCAAGATTGGCCCATAACTTTCGTTTTTCAAATAAGAACTCTATTTTTTTATGATTGCGTTGAATTGTATGAAGAAAAATGATGATAGTGTTCTAACATGTTAATGCTCCTAAAATTGATAATTCTTGAGTTATTTAGGATTTTCTGAATTTATGTGGTACGTAGCGTCAAATTCATTTAATCTGTTTCATTTCAACTATGACCTGGGTCATAGAAGATGAATTATTCCACTAATGATACACACTTGAATACATCCGTACTGAAATCGTTGCATTCGTCAAAATACTTTTCGAAATATAAAAAAAGAGTATTTGGTATAATGTTTGCTATTTCTAATCTAGATATCTTGACCAATAACCGTTTTCACGTTTTTGTAGTCGAAGACAATGGAAAAAATTTACATATTTAGAATTTTGAAAAACTCGTCACAGGACCTAAAATCCATAAAGAGAATTGTCCTATGAGACCCATTGTTTCCTATACTCATGCACCAGCTTCAAAACTCTGTAGATATCTGAATTATATTTTACCATAAATGATTCAACATGAACCAATTTACTCCATCGAAAACACAATTCAACTTACAGATGAATTAAAGTCACTGAAAATCCCTCCGACTGCTAGGTTAATTTCGTTCGATGTAGTAAATTTATTCCCATCAATACCTCATACAGAAGTTAAAAATTTAATCAACGAACAGCTTCATGATAATTTTTCCCTCAGTGCAGAATTGATAGATGGAACAAATAAACTTTTGCAGTTGTGTCTTGAACAGAGTTATGTTATTTCAAGTTCAATGGAAAATTCTATCAACAGTTGGATGGTCTACCAATGGGTTCTCCTTTATCTCCTCTTTTAAGCGAAGTATTCATGGAACATTTGGAAAAGAAAATATTCTCGTCAATTAATAACAATGTGACTGAATTTGTACTATACTGGAGACGATATGTAGATGACGTGTTTTGTATTTGGGCTGGCTCAGATTTTGACCTTGAATTGTTTTTCCAACTGATTAACTCTTTGTTTGTGTCGGTCCAGTTCACATTGGAAATGGAAAATGAAAATAAGTCGTTATACTTTTTGGACATTCAGATAAAAATAATAGAAGATCATATGGAATTTGATGTGTATAGAAAACCTAATTTTTCAGACATCCTCATCCATAATAGTAGTTCACATCCATATAAAATAAAAATGTCAGCTTTTCATTCCCTGGTACACCGTCTAATATCAATACCACTTTCAACAGCTAATTTCGAAAAATAAGTGGAAGTGTTAAGGACATTGGCATTGAACAATGGTTTCTCTCCCAATATTATAGATAAATTAATTGACAGAAAACAATATCAAAAACTATTATCAAGTATATACCCCACCCAAATTAATAACTGTATTGATAAATTTGCTTATATAAACTATATCCCACAAATAAGCGACAATATTTGTAGTAGATTAAGACGAAATAAAATTGACATTGTATGAACCAACAAGAAAAACTTAAAATCAATGTTTTGTAATGAAAAGAATAGTTAAACAACTTTTGAAAAAAGTGGTGTCTATAAAATTTTTTGTGACGAATGCCCAGCTTTTTACATAGGTCAGACTGATCGTTCTCTTAAGATAAGGGTTGATGAACATAGAAAGTCAATTCTTCAAAACAAATTAACAACTGGTTTTTCTGATCATTGTATCACTTGTAACCATTTCATAGATTTTAATAAAACAAGAATATTGCATGAAGGGGAAAAAAGCAGACGCCTAGATCTTCTAGAAATTTTGGAAATATTTTCTGCTTCAAAATATAAACAACCAATTGTTAACGATCAATTAGATTTCTGCTTATCTCCGGTTTTAACATCTGTTGTTCGATGTTTATTTCTTTGACTTATGCGTTTACTTTTCAGTCTTGAGAATGGGATAAAACCCGAAACATGTCGACTTATTAGATGTTTGATTTATTAAAATATTGTGAACGTAGTCTTGTGTTTTTATTTTTTCAATTGAAAAATGCCCCTTACCGTATAGTTTTCTAATGGATACCTTAAAAGTTACAGCAGATTGAACGAATGCGAATTTATGCAAGAAATTGTTGAATCTAATCGAGATCGCTTTGTCACATAGTCAAGTGCATGACTCTGCTTCGATACGAGTTATGAATGTGTGGTTGTGGACCAATCAGTACTGTTTTGAATTGAAATAATACGCGAGCGGAGCCGCGGGTTGGAGCTACTTTGTTATAATGAACAGTAGTTAGGACATCTTAAAACACTCAATTTGAACGAGCTTCTTTAGTTTACTAGAGGCAGACTAGGTTCTCTTGATATTTTGTTTTTCGAGGACGGTTCATTTTATCGACAATGAACAAGAGTACCTTTTCCTGAGCTTAATATTCAAGGTATTCGAATCATTCGTATGATAAGGTATCCCTTATCATACAGGGATAATGTAAGCTTCAAATGTACAACCTAGTCCGCCCCTGGTACACTAAAAATGCTAATTTCAAAGGTCAATATTTCAAGAGGTCCTTACTACTCACTATTCATCATATCAATTTTAATTTAATCATATTGCGAATTTAAAAAATAAGAGGGACCTTTTTCATTTGAAATGATCATAGACGGAAAACCACTTTCAAGGTGGGATTCACAAAACTTTGAATGCCTGATCACGTACTGTACCATTTAGAAAACAATAGTTTAGAACAAATTTTTAGGTTTACGAAAACTGCATTTCCTAGCACTGAATTCTGAATGCCCATGAAAAATAGGTACGTCAATTTTGCTCATTTAAACTTTTTTTTTACGACCAATATTAACCCTGTACACGTACACTATATTATGCTTCTTTTCATTAGATGCTTCAACTTGCAGATATTGTGCATCAGATGAACGTGAGAACAGAAAATCAAAAAATCTCAATATGAAAAATTAAATCAAAAAATAATTACAATTATTATCAATATCAAAAAATCTTAAACCTCAATGATGGAGAAAACTTGAAACAATATCAATTCGTTAGAATCAATCAAATGAAGCGTTAGAACGCTTCGTTACGATAGATCGTAAATTTTATTTCTTGTCCAAATTTTTATTTCAGCCTCTCGTCATATCTCGGGAAATATTCTTCAGGAAACTATGCTTTGAAAAGCATTTTTTATAAGGAATGATAAGGGTCATATTTATTTAAATTTTAATTAATTCCATACCAGTCAAAAAGTCCCTTAAAATTGAACATTGATTTGGATTGAATTGAATATGTTAAAATTGGTTATCGAGGGTTATCCTCGATGAGAGTTAGACATATGTAGTCGCGGACTTTTACTACACTACAAAAATGTCCCTTTCGAGTTCCACTATCTCTTGTAGTTCATCCAGCGTCGTCCGTAAAAGCCATGAATCAAATGGTTCATATAACAACTTGTTCATGAAAATTCTATATTTGCCCCATTTCCTCGTTGAGTATATTAGAATCAATTCCACAATCAAACCGGACATTTGCTTCCCGATCTCTGTGAAGACAAATAAACAAACTAACGAAAACATAGACTTTCATATTATACTCCGGAAGCATTATTGTTCTTCAGAGGTATAATATTCTTCATTGAATATCGTTAAAGATGTCCAGCAACGAGACAAAACCAAATTTTTGGGAGGGCGGAAATATCGAAAATTTTCCAACCGTGTATTGAAGGAATAGAAAACTGAAGGTTATCTAATGGTTTTTATAATTTAATATAACGTATAATATTTGTTTTGGCTAGAAAGGTTCAAATATGATTAATCCCATCAATGTTGTGAGTAATTAACTTTTCTTCATCTTTTCAACATTCAGTTGCATGTTTCCCAATTCAATAGAATTTGTTTTTTTCTGTAAAAAGTCTCTCGATTTATAATGCTTGAAACATTGAGAAACCTCTCGTTCTATTTCATAGCCGTGTATAGGGACCATTAGTTCACGAAGCCTTTGTCAGGCACAAGACGATGTTTCTTTATTTATTCCGATGCTCCGGAATGAGCAGCGTAAAGCACTTATCTTTCCAAACATGTGTTGAAAGAAGAGCTGCATTCCATATATGATTATTCCGAACTAATTTACCTTCTGTCCTCCGAAAATCTGGCATCGTTGCAGGAGGACACAGTGCACGACCCATACAAAATATAAGCGGAGGTAGCAAGGTCTGTCCCATATGAAAAAAATTTTTTCGAGCAAAATCTTTTCCCCTCTCAAGGTCCCTATATTTTTTGCCTTCCCCTCTAAATCTATTGACAAAAAAAATCACACCACTCCTTCACCCGGAGGTCAGGTCGCCCACTGAACTTAACGGAGGTCACAACGCACTACGAATCCATATATATAAATAAATATAAATATCCAAATATTTAATTTTTCTGGTGAGTAAGCTTAAATGAAAATTGACAAATTCGTCTAGAATATTGTTTCGCCTGAAGTCGATCGGACAATAATCTAGACGAATTTGTCAATTTTCATTTAACCTAACTTAGCAGAAAAATTAAATATTTGGATATTTATATTTATTTATATATATATATATATATATATATATATATATATATCTATCATCTATACTCACTGCCGAGAGGCAGTCGGACCCCCGCCTTGTTCACTCGCCTAGATCATCAAGGTAGATCGGTAATCTTCACTCATCAAACAATCAAACAATAATCTAGACGAATTTGTCAATTTTCATTTAACCTAACTTAGCAGAAAAATTAAATATTTGGATATTTATATTTATTTATATATATATATATATATATATATATATATCTATCATCTATTCTCACTGCCGAGAGGCAGTCGGACCCCCGCCTTGTTCACTCGCCTAGATCATCAAGGTAGATCGGTAATCTTCACTCATCAAATTGAGCGGTCACGCTCAATTTTTTTTCACCCGTTAATAGGGAACGTGAGCTGGGTTTAGACCGTCGTGAGACAGGTTAGTTTTACCCTACTGATGACTCGTCGTTGCGATAGTAATCCTGCTCAGTACGAGAGGAACCGCAGGTTCGGACATTTGGTTCACGCACTCGCTCGGGCGGGCGGTGGTGCGAAGCTACCATCCGTGGGATTATGCCTGAACGCCTCTAAGAACGTATCCTGTCTAGTCAAAGGTAGCAACGATACCTTTTTGAGCTTCTATGAGTCGAAAGGCTCAAAACAATGTACCATTACTAGGCATCAGATGTTCTCGTCTGGTGTCGCACGAGCCAAGGTTGCCGTTGGGGCTGATGGTCGGCGACGGGATCGATTCTTGCCACGTATGACCTGGCCCCTTGACGGTCGATCATGGGTTCTCATTTCGATGTGGAAGCTTTGAATTGTCTGTAGACGACTTACGTACCTGGCAGGGTGTTGTACTCGGTAGAGCAGTTTCCACGCTGCGATCTGTTAATACTCAGCCCTTAGCTTGGGGATTCGTCTTGTCGATTAGACGAGACCCCGTGACGTCAATGTGACGTCGTCCGAGGAATACGGTCAGCGGCCTCCGATCCTTATCCTGCGTTGTGCGGCATATTGCACCGATTAAGACGTCGGTCGGTGTACATATGTCGTATTACGCGAGGAGAGGAGGACAGCGTAGGGCCCTGATCATTCCGGATCTCTGCCGCGACAGCGAGCGATTCCTTTGACGTCGGGAATTTCTCCTGTCCGGCATGGTGCATACCTGTTGTATATACAGGGTGTACCATTTTTCAAAATTTTTTTTTTCGGTTTTTTTCTTTTTGAATTTGATAGAGTATGCAATTCTGAATACATTCGTACTCGAATCGTTGCATTCGTCGAAACACTTTCAAAAATATCGAGAAAAATCTGAAGAAAAAGAGAGAAAAGGGTATTCGGTATTATGTTTGTTTTTCCTAATCTACATATCTTAAGCACAAACCGTTTTCACATTTTTGAAGTCAAAGACTGTGGAAATATTGTACATTTTTAAACGTTTGAAAAACTCATCACAGGGTGTTCCAAATGTTGGGTCAAAAATTGGGATCAAGATTGGCCCATAACTTTCGTTTTTCAAATTAGAACCCTATTTTTTTATGATTGCGTTGGATTGTATGAAAAAAATGATGATAGTGTTCTAACATGTTAATGCTCCTAAAATTGATAATTCTTGAGTTATTCAGGATTTTCTGATTTTATGTGGTACGAAGCGTCAAATTCATTTAATCTATTCCATATCAACTATGACCTTGGTCATAGAAGATGAATTATTCCACTAGTGACACACACTTGAATACATCCGTACTCAAATCATTGCATTCGTCAAAATACTTTCCGAAAATAAAAAAAAAAACTGAAAAAAAAAAAGGTAGATAAGAGTATTCGGTATAATGTTTGCTATTTCTAATCTAGATATCTTAAGCACAAACCGTTTTCACGTTTTTGTAGTCGAAGAGAGTGGAAATATTTTACATATTTAGAATTTTGAGAAACTCGTCACAGGGTGTTCCAAATGTTGGGTCAAAAATTGGATCAAGATTGGCCCATAACTTTCGTTTTTCCAATTAGAACCCTATTTTTTTATAATTGCGTTGGATTCTGCGAAGAAAAATGATGATAATGTTCCATCATGTTGATACTTCTAAAATTATTAATTCTTGAGTTATTTAGTATTTTCTGATTCCATGTCGTACGTTGCGTCAAATTCATAAAATCTGTTTCATAACAACAATGATGAATGAATTAAAGAAAAAGGTGTGTCACTAGTGAGTTATTGGAATAATTTATCTTCTATGACCAAGGTCATAGTTGATATGAAACAGATTTAATGAATTTGACTCTACGTACGACATAAAATCAGAAAATCCTAAATAACTCAAGAATTATCAATTTTAGGAGCATCAACCTGTTGAAACATTATCATCATTTTCCTTTGTACAATCCAACGCAATCATAAAAAAATAGGGTTTTAATTTGAAAAACGAAAGTTATGGGCCAATCTTGATCCCAATTTTTGACCCAACATTTGGAACACCCTGTGATGAATTTTTCAAAATTCTAGAAATATACAATATTTCCACATTCTTCGACTTTGAAAATGTGAAAACGGTTTGTGCTTAAGGTATCTAGATTAGGAATAACGAACATAATACCGAATACTCTTTTCTCTCTTTTTTTTCAGGTTTTTCTCGATATTTTTGAAAGTATTTCGACGAATGCAACGATTTGAGTACGAATGTATTCAGAATTGCATACTCTGTCAAATTCAAAAAGAAAAAAACAGAAAAAAAAATTTTGAAAATTTTTTTTATGCTCCCTGTATAACTGAAAGTGGTCAGGCTCCAAGAATATTTTAGCTCGGTAGATAATGTCAAACAATATAATAATCCCAATTTTCAGATTTCAAATAAGTCTAGTTCTCCAGAAACGCCTAATAGGCCGTCGAATTTGGCACACCCTGTATAATAGGATATATATTCATTTATATATCCTTTATATGTACAGCAGGTTTTGTTTTTTCCAATGGAAACGATGCACCTCGATAGAGATTTTCCCATATTCTTACCGATGCACCTCGATAAGGAATTTCCGAGTTTCGTACCGATGCACCACGATAAGGAATTTGCAGAGTCCATACCGATGCACCTCGATAAGACAAAAAAGTATCATAATAACCATAATTAAATTATAGACCCCTTTGAAGTTAAATAAATGAAAAAATTCACTTCAAAAATTTTTCGTTTTTCAAGTCCAAACTCTGCCGTTGTGTTTGATTCACCGGGTCGAGGACGGGCCGTTCGCGCGGACACCTCTTAGCGACACACCCCGACCTGATCTTGGTCGATAGTCTCGGGGGGAATTCGAGAGAGCAGCCTTCAGACGCCGTCCTCGTTGGGATCCTACTTGCCGAAGTCCCCGGAAATGAGCGTTCACCCAGAATATCTCTTAGCGAACTACACCGCCCTGTCCTCAGTCGATAGTTCCGGGGAAAAGTTCAAAGAGCAGATTTCGAACGCCGTCCTAGTATGGGTCCTATCGCTCGAAGCCCCCGGAAATTTCTCAATTTTCAGGACGGGTCCGCCCGCGAAGATTCCTTAGCGAACTACCCCGCCTCCTCCTTAGTCGATAGTTCCGGGGAAAATTCAAAGAGCAGATTTCGAACGCCGTCCTAGTATGGGTCCTATCGCTTGAAGCCCCGGAAATTTTTCTATTTTTAGGACGGGTCCGCCCGCGAAGATTCCTTAGCGAACTACCCCGCCTCGTCCTCAGTCGATAGTTCCGGGGAAAATTCAAAGAGCATATTTCGGACGCCGTCCTAGTTTAGGTCCTTTCGGTCACAGCCCCCAGAAATGTATATTCTTCCAGGACGGGGCCGCTCGCGATATATTCAGAATGATTCAATCGATCGGAAAATTGAAACAACTATACCAAAATACTGCATTTTCTCATGTTTACGGCCATACCACGCTGACAATGCCAGTTCTCGTCAGAACACTGAAGCCATTCGAGTCCGAGCCGTCGAGGAGTAAACACCTCAGAGTGAGAGCTCCGTGAAAAAGTGGCAAAAGTGTAGGAAAAAGTGTTTCAAAAATTTTGAAAAGTGGCAGGCTTACGCTTAGAGTGTCGGCTACCGATTGATCTATTCCAAGATCAAATCCGATGTGAATTGAGACAGAGACTCGCAAAATACGAAAAACAATAGCCTAGTGCGGAATTCCTGTACTGACAATTTAAAGTGAAACGTAAAACGGGCCTTTAAAAGTGCTTTCGAGTGAGAAATCTTACAAGGAATGCGAAGGAAGTGAGTATCGGTGCCACACAACGCAACTAATCCCCCCAACAAACGCATACAGAAAAACCGACGAAAACAAATACAGGCACCCATTCGCGGACCTAAAAAACGAATTCGACAAGCTCAATGAGCATTTCAATGTCACAAAATTTTTTTAAATTCATTGAGAGCACTTAATGCGGAAATGAGGCTAGTAGTCAGGCTTAAAAATTCCAAATTATGTTTAGATTCTTCCAAACAGCCGATGACTACTAGGCTGAACGTCGGAACTTGGAACGCGAACGGTGTTGCCAAGAGACGTTTAGAATTGACGGACTTCCTCCACAAGAACAACATAGACATTTTCACGATCAACGAGACGAGACTGAAAAACACAGACAAATTCTACATAAACGGATACCAGTAACGAGAACAGACAGAAATAACAACTCTGGTTTTGGTGGAGTGCTCATTCTAACCAAGAGCAGCCTGAGTACCTCCCAATCCCCCCCAACGAACTGCACAATAGAAAATGCGAAGGTTATTATAGGTGACGATGTAACAATCACCGGTATCTATAATAACCCGAGCAACAAATTCGGCAATAACTGTCTGCGAAACCTGTTTTCACGGAAAAACAAGGTGATGGTCTTGGGTGACTTTAACGCTAAACACGAAAACTGGCGGTGCAATTGCCGTTATACAAACAGTAATCGTCTCTTCACCTTCTTAGAAAACAACACTGATGTGAAGCTCAACGTCCCGAATGGTCCGACGCATTTTCCGGACAACGGGAGAGCCCCGAGCACAATGGATCTGGTTTTAACCAAGAATATAGAGATTGTAACGGATGTTGTATCCAGGAACGAACTTTCCTCGCATCACAACCCCGTCACATTAACTATAGAAATTAGTAATGTTGAAATCAAGCCGAAAAAGTTGGCGTACAACTATCTCGTCACTGACTGGCGCTTGTTTCGCACAATTTTGGACAGGAAAATAACTATAAGCAATAACATAAAAAATACTTGCGACATCGACCTAGAGATCGAGAAATTCACGAGTTCCCTCAAGTATGCCTGCGAAAAAACCACGCCAAAAAAGCCGCGGAAAGATCCACTTGATGACCTCCCAGCTCACTTGCTGAAGCTCATCAAGTATCGTAACAAAATCAGCAGTTCCTGGCAGAAACATCGCCGAAGAACAGACAAGGAACTCCTGAATCATCTCACACGAGAAATCCAAATAGAAATAAACATATTCAGAAACGAAAGATGGGAACTAAAATTATTTAAATTAAATACAAACACAACGGCTTCCTGGAAAACATCCCAGAGTTTCACGAGAAAACGTCCTGAAGTTCCCATCTTGGTCCAAAATTCCAATTTTTACTCCAAAAACTCCGAAAAAGCGGACATACTTGCGGAAAACTCCGAGGAGGCTCACCATATCTCGCAGACCGATGATCGAGAACAAGCAGACATTCGGAAAACAGCCACCGAATTCCTGTTCATAAACAGAAGTGTTAAACCAGATCCAACCTACCTTACGAACCCAGCAGAGATACTCGGGGTCATTAAAAAACTGCCAAACAACAAAGCACCCGGCTTTGATGACGTCGACAACAGACTTATAAAAAACATCTCGAGAAAAGCACTGGTCCAGCTCAACTACATAATAAATGCAATCTTGAACACCCAAATTAATTAAGTACGCTCTTCGTATTCTAGATACCAAGGTACACTCAACGACTTTGTGAACGGACTCAACTGTGTCTCTATCGTGGATCAACTCTCATCCATCACGCTGGAAGGACTTTGTTAGAAACCGAGTAGAGCTCATTCAAGACCTGACTCCAACTGCGCAATGGAGATACGTTCCCGGCAAAGAAAATCCAGCTGATTGTGCTTCTCGTGGCCTCTCCTCATCTCAACTACTGAACAGCTCTCTATGGTGGACGGGACCACCATGGATTTCCAAGTCACCAGATTCCTGGCCAAATCGTCAGCCGGCACCGACTTTTGACCCCGAATCTGAAGCAAATCCCACAAAGACCATCCTCGCAGCTGCAAAACAAGACTACTCGTGGGATCTTATATACAGGTATTCTTCTTTATTAAAACTCTTAAGAATTACCTCTCTTTGTTCAAGAGTCCTCGCCCGACTCAGATGCTCCTCAAGTCCGAATATGTCATCTCCGCTCACCTCAGCTGACTTGGAAAAATCAAGGATCTATTGGATCAAGGCAACTCAAGAAGTATATTTTCCTCAAGAACTCAAGGCTCTTCAAACTGGTACAACTCTATCCTCTTCTCATGTGTTCAGTAGACTCACAGCATTCCTCGACCAAGAAGGTGTTATTCGTGTAGGCGGACGAATCCACCACGCTCTCTCAGACCCAGAAAGCAAACATCCTGCAAAAATTCCTCGATTTTCTCAATTGACTTCTCTAATAATTGATTCAGCTCACAGACGAACGACGCATGGAGGCACGCAACTCACACTGTCGACCATCCGACAACAGTACTGGATTATTAGTGAAAGAGCCCCAGTGAAATCCCACATCCTGATGTGCGTTGCCTGTGCACGGCAAAGAGGTATTCGAGCTCAACAACTCATGGGACAATTACCAGAACCACGAGTAAGGCCATCTCGTCCCTTCTCTCATACTGGTGTAGACTACGCAGGCCCACTCACGATCAAAACTTGGAAAGGAAGAGGAGCAAAGACACACAAAGGTTGGGTTTGTGTTTTTGTCTGCTTCGCCACCTCAGCAGTACACCTCAAATCTGTAAGTGACTATTCCTCTGAATCTTTTATTGCTGCTTTTCGAAGATTTACAGCTCGACGAGGCATCTGTCACTCTCTATACTCAGACTGCGGAACCAACTTCATTGGGGCAGATGCAACCCTCAAGAACATGTTCTCGAAAGCCTCCTCAGAAAACCAGGTCATCGCCAGACTCCTCATGAATGAAGGTACAAACTGGTGTTCCAACCCTCCAGCTGCTCTTCATATGGTAGGAAAATGGGAAGCTGCAGTGAAGTCCTTCAAGTACCACCTCTCTCGAATCACGAAAGATCAGCCCTCCACCATGGAAGAACTGATGACACTCCTCGCCCAAATCGAAGCCATTCTCAATTCAAGGCCTCTAGAACCACTCAGTGATGATCCTGAAGACTGCTCTGTATTAACTCCTGGTCATTTTCTAACAGGTACTGCTCTTACTACTCTACCTGAGCCATCTCTCGAAGAACTCCCAACATCTCGGCTGTCAAGATGGCAGTTCATCCAGCAGCGAACCCAACAGTTTTGGTCAAAATGGTCTACTCAGTATCTACAACGTCACTTCTCCATATCCAAGTGGCATCATCCATCCCACGACATAAAGGTTGGATCTCTAGTTCTCCTCACCGATGAGCGACTACCTCCTTGCAAGTGGCCATTAGGGCGAGTAATGGCAGTGCACCCAGGGTTAGACGGCCTTGTTCGAGTCGTTACCTCAAGACCTTCACGTCCACAAGACCTATCTCAAAGCTAGCCATACTACCAGTCATCTCTACGAGTGAAGAAACCAATCCCAAAGCTATCCATACTACCAGTCATCTCTACAAGTAAAGAAACCAATCTCAAAGCTAGCCAGCCCACCGGTCCTCTCTACATATGAAGCTACTCCGTGAGATCTCCAATTTTAAAATTCAATAATCAATTTCATTGCTTATTGGCTGGCGGAATGTTAAAAATTGAGCCCCTCAGACGTCATCCTCAACTACGCCTATGGTCCGAACGCACCGAAACGTCAAGACGATTCCTCATCTCTGTGGACAGTCAAGTTAACCTAATTCTATGTGCTAATCAGTTGACAGATCAACTCATGCTCATCATTAATTGTATCAATTAATCAATCTTTTTTCTGTATCGACTCTCTCTGAAGATCAGACCTCTCTTGTGCTTCTCTTGTGAAATTAGAATTTTCAAAAAGTCATCTCGCAAATTAATTGTACATCTCGTTCATTTTTGGAAGCAATCAATTAGGTAGGTGAGCATTTCTCAAAGTCATCTCTCATTAATGCATATTTAATGTTATTTTTCTGCTTTCCTGCTTTTCATAAAGTTTGAAAATGTGTCCACGTTTTAGATCATAAAAATCTATAGAAATACTGGTAATCCTCTCTCACTTTACTCTCAGAAAATCTCTATTGCATTTAACTAATGGAATTGACTCCTCTAAGATATATATTTTGATATATTTTGCTGTTCTCATGATTTTTCAGATTTCTCTAGACTTTTCACATTGGAAACAATAATTGATTGCTCCAGAAATGAACATTATTTGTGGTAATGAATTTTGATTCATTATAATCTCATGTGCACCTCATTATCTCAATGTAATCATCTCATTTCTCAATCATGCACTTCTCATTACACTTGCTAATCATTGTTCTCGAGTTTCAGATGAATGAACGATCTCAAGCGTAAGGGTGAATCATGGAATCAGTCTCCTCTCTCAATAAAATCGAGTGAACTTCTCTGAAGTATTTGAACGATCAAGTCTCAATCCCTGCTTCACCTTGAGCAGTCTCCTCAAATCTTGCCCACATGATTAAATTGGTATGATCTCCTCATTATAACTAAGAAATTCTCAAGTTCATTCATCGGAAACACTCAGCAAGTGGCATCTCGAGCCTTCAGCTTCAGACGAATCAATAGGGTTGGTGATTTGTGCACTCATACAATGTACTCTCATATTGTCATTCTCATAATTATCAATTGTAACTCTTTTTTTTTTCTGATGAACACTAACCCTGCTTGCTAAAAGTAGTTTGTCACTGTAAATTTTGTCTCAATTGATTAATTAGCCTTCTCGTTACAGAACTACGTTATAGATCATAATTATTGATTTCTCAACCATGATATTCTCATATTGTAATGATCTCAATGAAGACCAGACTTAGACTATTAAGTTTTAAATACACGTACTCCTCTAAGGCCTAATCTCACTTTATTAAAACTCAGTCTACTCAAACGATTCATTATTGAACCTTTTGTTTTTCTGATGAGATAAAGAGGCTCTCGCAATAAATTTCATTTGCATCATCACTGTAAACTCTGTGTTTAATTTTGAATCAATGGAACTCTCTCAAAGTCTAAGTCTGACTTCATCTGAACTCTCACTTTGAACTCCTCTAGATTACCTCTCTTTTTAGTTGGATAATTCACTCTGAGTTTTAAAGATGACTTTAATATTGTATTTTTTACTGTATTAACTTCATGCGGGTGACTTATTCATTTTATGATTGTGAATGATGTCAATAAATGTTTTTACAATACCATCTCTAACTCAATTATCTGGATACAGTCCTAAACTTTATTTTCCAAAATCAGAACAACCCCGATTTTGTACATTTGGTCCTTCGGGCCGGATCGTTGAGTTGGAATTTCAGTACCATTCACAATCATAATTCTCAGTACCTGATCATAGTTCTCATACTTCTTAAATATTTCATATTTCTTATATCTCTTTACTTTCTCATTCCTCTCAAATTTCTCAGACTCCTCAACTTTATCCTACTCCTCAAATTTATCGTTCTCCTCAAATTTCTTATACCTTTCAAATCTCTTTCACCTCTCAGGTTTCTCATATCTTTCAAATTTCCCATACTACTCATATCTTTGAAATTTCCTAAACTCCTCAGATTTCTCTTACCTTGTAAATTCCTCATACCCCTCAAATTTCTCATACTTCTCAAATTTCTTTTTCTCCTAAGATTCCTGATTCCCCTCGAATTTCTCACACCTCTCGAATTTCTTATACCTCTCATATTTCTTATAACTCTTCAGATTCCTCGTACCTCTCAAACTCCTCATACCTCTCAAGTTTCTATTACCTCTGGAATTTCTCATACCTCTCATATTCCTCATACCTCTTGAAATTCTCGTACCTCTCGAGTTTCTCATACCTCTCATACATCTCAAAGTTTTTATTCTCTTCAGATTCCTCGCACCTCTCAAACTCCTCATACCTCTCAGGTTTCTATTACCTCTGGAACTTCCCATAACTCTCATATTCCTCATACCTCTCGAATTACTCGTACCTCTCAAGTTTCTCATACGTCTGAAATTTCTCATACCTCCCAGGTTCCTCGTTTCTTTCAAATTTGTTGTACTCCTCTTATTTCTCATACCTATTGAATTCTTCAAATTCCTTATAGTTCTCAAGTAGTAGCATCTCATATCAAAATTGTCCATATCAAAGAAAGAACACCTCAAAGAACAGCTCAAATCAGCTCTCCTCTGAAAAGTTCAGCTATGATCAGGTACTCTTGCTCCTACTCTGTTAATGTACTCTCCTCTGATTTCTAATGATTCCTCAAATGTCGTCCTCTTCTTTCTCCGACCTAAATGGCGTCAAGATCAATTGAAGTTTCCTCATCCAAACCTCTCCATGACCACCTCCACATGACAACCTCACAAGAGCCACCTCAACAACTCCAGCCACCTCTACCAAGACTTCTCAAAAGGTCAGCGCCAGCAAGCCAGCCACCTCCAAGAAGGCTTGAAGCCTTCGGGCAGTCGTCAACGCCTCCGATAGACAGCTCACTCCCCTCGCCAACGCTCTAGCCACCATCATCACTCCAGTGACCTCGCACACAGTAAGACTTCTCGTCGACTCTGGATCAGAACACTCGTTCATCTCTGAAGACCTCGTTCGTAAACTCAGCCTTTCTCGAAGCCAATCCAAGCTCACCATTGTTGGAATTGGTGGAGTCACCTCAAGATCAAGAGGATCAATTTCAATTACGTTGAAACCTCTTCACTCTCAAAAGACCACCTTCTTTGCCTCATCTCTACAATTTGAAGCTCGCTGATCCAGACTTCCTCACTTCAAGGCCAATCGGCATTCTACTGGGTGCTGATGTCTATGGTGCCATAATTCTTCCTCAACTCCGAACAGGGCCGAATGAGTCATCTCCAATAGCCAGTTGTCTTTATTTGGATGGTTAGTCCTAGGACCAATATGCACTCCTCAAGAAGCCTCCTCAAGTAGGCCACATCTTTATCATGCTACTCAAGACTCCGACCTTCAACGACTACTCGCAAAGTTCTGGGAATAAGAAGAAGTCAAGTCCTCCTCCATCGCTCACGTAACTCCTGATGAACAGGAATGTGAAGACCACTTCAAGGCAAATCATTCTCGGCTCTCTTCTGGCAAATACATGGTAAGACTCCGATTAAAGTCATCCCCCAATATTTTGGGATCTTCCAGACAACGTGCCTATCGATGCCTCCAAGGACTCCTCCGCAAGTTCGAGGGAAACCAAGAATATTGCCGCCTCTACATATTGCCGAATATGAACAGCTCAGGCATATGAAGAAAGCTCCAACTGTCATCTCTCCTCCCAGGTTCTTTTTGCCACATCATGGTGTCCTCAAACTAGACAGCGCATCCACCAAACTCCGGGTTGTGTTCAATGGTTCCAGTCCTACCTCAACCGGTCTTTCTCTGAATGGCATAATGCATACAGGAGCGAAACTACAATTAGACGTCATTGATGTATTATGTTGGGTACGTCGTTTTAAATTTGTCTTCTCCACAGACATCACGAAGATGTACAGACAGATACTGGTGCATCCAGATGATTGGGATCTCCAAGGTATTCTCTGGTTCGACTCAAATGATGAGATAGCGACGTACCACCCCACCATCGTCACCTATGGAACCAAGGCAGCTCCGTTTTTGGCCAATAGAGTCCTCCTCCAACTCATCGAAGATGAAGGTCACAAGTTTCCACTCGCCATTCCTCCTCTCACCAAAGGTCGTTATGTTGATGACATTTATGGTGGAGCCGACACGAAAGAAAATCCAGCTGATTGTGCTTCTCGTGGCCTCTTCTCATCTCAACTACTGAACAGCTCTCTATGGTGGACGGGACCACCATGGATTTCCAAGTCACCAGATTCCTGGCCAAATCGTCAGCCGGCACCGACTATTGACCCCGAATCTGAAGCAAGACCCACAAAGACCATCCTCGCAGCTGCAAAACAAGACTACTCGTGGGATCTTATATACAGGTATTCCTCTTTATATAAACTCTTAAGAATTACCTCTCTTTGTTCAAGAGTCCTCGCCCGACTCAGATGCTCCTCAAGTCTGAATATGTCAACTCCGCTCACCTCAGCTGACTTGGAAAAATCAAGGATCTATTGGATCAAGGCAACTCAAGAAGTATATTTTCCTCAAGAACTCAAGGCTCTTCAAACTGGTACAACTCTATCCTCTTCTCATGTGTTCAGTAGACTCACAGCATTCCTCGACCAAGAAGGTGTTATTCGTGTAGGCGGACGAATCCACCACGCTCTCTCAGACCCAGAAATTGACTTCTCTAATAATTGATTCAGCTCACAGACGAACGATGCATGGAGGCACGCAACTCACACTGTCGACCATCCGAAAACAGTACTGGATTATTAGTGGAAGAGCCCCAGTGAAATCCCACATCCTGAAGTGCGTTGCCTGTGCACGGCAAAGAGGTATTCGAGCTCAACAACTCATGGGACAATTACCAGAACCACGAGTAAGGCCATCTCGTTCCTTCTCTCATACTGGTGTAGACTACGCAGCCCCACTCACGATCAAAACTTGGAAAGGAAGAGGAGCAAAGACACACAAAGGTTGGGTTTGTGTTTTTGTCTGCTTCGCCACCTCAGCAGTACACCTCGAATCTGTAAGTGACTATTCCTCTGAATCTTTTATTGCTGCTTTTCGAAGATTTACAGCTCGACGAGGCATCTGTCACTCTCTATACTCAGACTGCGGAACCAACTTCATTGGGGCAGATGCAACCCTCAAGAACATGTTCTCGAAAGCCTCCTCAGAAAACCAGGACATCGCCAGACTCCTCATGAATGAAGGTACAAACTGGTGTTCCAACCCTCCAGCTGCTCTTCATATTGTCACTGTAAATTTTGTCTCAATCGATTAATTAGCCTTCTCGTTACAGAACTACGTTATAGATCATAATTATTGATTTCTCAACCATGATATTCTCATATTGTAATGATTTCAATGAAGACCTGACTTAGACTATTAAGTTTTCAATACACGTACTCCTCTAAGGCCTAATCTCACTTTATTACAACTCAGTCTACTCTAACAATTCATTATTGAACCTTTTGTTTTTCTGATGAGATAAAGAGGCTCTCGCAATAAATTTCATTTGCATCATCACTGTAAACTCTGTGTTTAATTTTGAATTAATGGAACTCTCTCAAAGTCTAAGTCTGACTTCATCTGACCTCTCATTTTGAACTCCTCTAGATTACCTCTCTTTTTAGTTGGATAATTCACTCTGAGTTTTAAAGATGACTTTAATATTGTATTTTTTACTGTATTGACTTCATGCGGGTGACTTATTCATTTTATGATTGTGAATGATGTCAATAATGTTTTTACAATACCATCTCTAACTCAATTATCTGGATACAGTCCTAAATTTTATTTTCCAAAATCAGAACAACCCCGATTTTGTACAACTCTAGAGTAGGAATTACATTGTGAATAGCCTCATATAAGTACAATTGTACAAACCTTTCGAAAGAACTGAATAAATTTATTTGATTTGATTTTAACACTGGAGCCAAGCAGCGTCAACCGCGGTTAGTACTTGGATGAGTAACCACTTGGGAGCACCGCGTGCTGTAAACTTTATTTTTTTCATCAGTATTCATATCTCGATGTTCTGTCGTGAATTTGGTATACCTTTTGCCGAATTCATTGACAATTCTAATATTTCGCATCGATCATATCACGAACTTATCGATTTGAACGTTATCTTTTGTGAAAATTCAAATTTTCATCTATATGAACTTACCTATATCTCTCGATGTTTGATAATTCATAGGATCATTTTTACTCCCGCCATTCACCCCTGCCGTTTACTCCCGCCATTTACCTCCGCCGGTTACTCCCGCCAGTTACCCCGCCGTTTGCCCTCACCATATACCGGTCCTAGCTGCTAAGATCCAGAAAACTATTTCAATCCAGATCGGGGCTGTTCGCGAAGATTTCTTAACGAACTACCCTGCCTTGTCCTCAGTCGGACAGTCCGAGGGAAATTTCAGAGAGCAGATTGCAAACGCCGTCCTCGTATAGGTCCGTTTGGTAACAGCCCCCAGACGTGTTTTTTTTCCAGGACGGGGCCGTTCGCGAAGATTCCTTAGCGAACTACACCGCCCTATCCTCAGTCGATAGTTCCGGGGGAAATTCGAGAGAGCAGTTTTCGAACGCCATCCTAGTATAGGTCGTTTTGGTCGAAGCCCCCGGAAATGAGTTTCCTCCTAGGACGGGGCCGTTCGCGAAGAGCTCTTAGCGAACTACTCCGAACTTTTTGGTAAGCAGAACTGGCGCTGTGGGATGAACCAAACGCCGAGTTAAAGCGCCTAAATAGACGCTTATGGGATAACATGAAAGGCGTTGGTAACTTAAGACAGCAGGACGGTGGCCATGGAAGTCGAAATCCGCCAAGGAGTGTGTAACAACTCACCTGCCGAAGTTACAAGTCCTGAAAATGGATGGCGCTGAAGAGTCGTGCTTTGGGTAATCTCTGCTGCCGTCATCTACCAATCAACTCAGAACTGGCACCGACTGGGAGAATCCGACTGTCTAATCAAAACAAAGCATTGCGATGGCCTTGCGGATGTTGACGCAATGTGATTTCTGCCCAGTGCTCTGAATGTCAACGTGAAGAAATTCAAGCAAGCGCAGGTAAACAGCGGGAGTAACTATGACTCTCTTCGAACCGTTCGAGGAGACGGATGTGCGAGCGTTGCTCGGATATTCGAGTTGAATTGGAAAGTGTTTACGCGACGAAAAATGGTGACCTTTTAACAAGTGAATGATAAGACATTAGTGCAGAGTGTGTAGAAATTTGGAGAAAATTTTCAAAGAAAACTTGTATAGTGAATCCGAAATTGCACAGTAACATCTAAACAAAAAACCCTTCGATAAACGTGAATGACAATTATTTCACCGACAAAAACTGCCACATACGATCATTGTTATTCACAGTTTTTGCCTCCTTATAATAAGATCGAGAAAATACCGAAAAATTCGAAAAATAAATCTTCAAAAATCCCAAAAAATCTAACTGAACGGAGATTTCTAGAAGGTATTTGGGTTAAGAGTTATCCCTTGACCCCCCTGACGAGTCTCAAACCATCAGAGCCGTTTCGACACCTTCAACGGGGAAACGAAAATTCCCAGGTATTAGGAGAGCAGGAGCACGAGGAGGTACAGGCGATTTGCAACCTTTTTTCGCGCGAACTCCATCCGAGAAATCCGAATCGATGCACATCGATAAACACTTAGAAGAAAAGTTACCATCCTGAAATATAGGGACCTAGAAAAATTTTCGGAGTTGCAAATTGGCGAAGGGGAGAGTAATCCCCGGAAATCTCGGGACTTAGAAAAATTTCCGCGAATTGCAAATTGGCGAAGGTGCGGGTGATCGTTGACTATCCACCCTACGAACTATTCGGTGAATACTCACTATAGTCGCGCGGGCGCCTGACAGTTAAACAAACACCCTCGGCCGGACAGTAACAGCACGAGAGAGTCAAGCTTCCTAGAGAAGAGCAGGGAAGAGGACGGGAGTAACCTCATTAAGTAAAGACATCTGAGTTTAATTACTACATTCCAGATGCCACCGTCCCCCAACTACCGGCGGTATTTTTCTGCGTCTGCCAGAACGGCAAACGATACCCTACGCAAAAAGCTCTCACCCAACATCAGAGGCTATACTGCAGGGGAGCTCCGATAGTCGACCCAAACTCGTGCGATGTGTGCCAGAGATCTTTCGCCACATACGCGGGAATGCGGCAACACAGGAGGCAGGACCATCCAGCGACGTACAACCAAGAGCTGGAGGAGGCGGCGGGCAGCTCGAGGGGGCCGTGGTCCAGGTGACCGACCTTGCGGCGGAGGAGGCGGAATACCGGACGATCTGAGGAGGCCATCAGGAAGCGAAGAAGAACTCCCGAATGGAAGAACGCTATCGGGAGTGCAGGGAAATAGAAGAACGAGCCCACAGAGAAGACGAAGCCAATCTGCTGCGAGAAGAACTTGACCGGGAGAGGCACAGCTGGAGCTTGAGTGGGTGGAGGAAGAGGTCATTGGTCCGGAGCAAATTCCGGAGAGCTTTCGGCCGGTAGTAGAAGATCCAGTTATGCAGCTTATTCTGGATGCCGCTCCATCTCTGGAAAATGAGGAGAACATCCTATTTGCTGCCGAAGTGTGCACTGAAGCGAATAAACAACAAGCACTCCAGGACTACGCCTACAAACTCATAAATCAATACGGCAGGGTCAAGAGAATGGGCTGAGCTCCAACTGTTGATTCCACACCAGTTTCCAGGAGGAACAAGCGTGCTGCAGCCTTCCGTGAGGTCCAGAGAAAATGGGCTACCAACCGCAGACAGCTGGCAGAAGAAATAATAGAAGGAATGGACGCCAGCACATTATTAGAGAGGCCATCCAAAGAGCAGATTGAGAACGAGTACAGGAACATTCTATCTAGAAATTTCCCCCCCCCCCCCCCCCCCCGACTCGGCCCCCTTCAATGTAGGGGAAGAAACGTTCAACCTCTACCGGCCAATCACAGAAGAACAGATTGCCGAGACCCTAGGATCCACCAAGCAGGGAGCCGCTGGACCAGACGGCATTACACTGAGGCAGATGGTCAAAATTCCCAGGCAAAAATTGACGCTGCTCTACAACGCCATGTTGTTAAGAACCGTCCCCGACTGCCTCAATAGAAGCAGAACCACACTTATCCCCAAAAAGAAGGGAAATCTGTCAAATCTGTCTCCTATTACGTGTCCGCAATAAATTCATCAACAAGAGACTGAACGAGGTAACAATTCATTCAAATCAGAGAAGCTTCGTAAGCGTGGACGTGGTCTTTGCAAATAAGATATCCCTACATACAATCATCAAAAGTGAAAGGAGGGGATACTCGATAGTCGCACCAAAGCGTTTGATACGCTATCGCACGCCATCATAGAGAGAGCCCTTAAAAAAAGGGCGTTGATGACTATAAGTGCCAGTACATCATGGCCAACTACAGAATCGCCTGCACGACCATCTCCTGCGCCGGGAAGGAGATCTGTTCCCTACCCATCAAAAGGGGTACTAGAAAAGGTGACCCAATGTCCCCTTCTATTTCTAACCTTGTACTAGATGAGGCGATCGAGGAATTGGAGAGGCAAAGCGGCATCTCTCTTGAAGAACAGAGAATCAGTTGCATGGCCTTCGCAGACGACCTGCTGGTAATGGCCAATGATGTCAAGGCGGCAAGAAAACTAGTGCAATCCTGTCAAGAATTCTTTCACCTGCACCACTTAGACCTCAACGCTGACAAGTGTTTCGCCATATCCCTGGGAAGAGCGCCGGGACGAAGACTCTTTGTACATACCACTACCCAGTATTTCATCCATGAGAAGTCCGTCCGACAGATCGGCGTTGAGGAGATGTTAGAGTATCTGGGTAAGCAGTTCTCCCCGATGGGAATAACATCGTGCTCAATCAACAACCTGCGAGCCCAAATAGATAGAATCTGTAGAGCCCCACTAAAACCGGATCAGAAGCTCCAGGTTCTTAAATTCCATCTCGTACCGAGATACATTCATTCCCTACAGACTCCACGCATCTAAATACAAACCCTGAAGGCAGCTGACAGAGCAATAAAGTGGGGTGTAAAAAGGGCACTCCATCTGCCCACTCATGTCGGCGATGCCTTCCTACATGCACCGCTGAGAGATGGTGGCTTGGGCGTGTTTTGCATGAAGGATAAGATTCCGATTATTATTGACAGGAGTATGCAGCTTCTTACCTTCTTCCACAGACAGAAAGGCTTTCTCCAGGAAAACTGTACTTCCGCTACTACACTCATCCTAAAGGAGCTTATAAATAAAGCGAAGAGGTGATCTAGTGGCGGCGATGCTTGATTTGTGTCAGGCTTTAGACCGCGTGCCACATGCGGCCATAATACCGGCGATGAGAAGAAGGAACATCTCTCCCCTGGTCCAGTCTCTGGTGGCATCTTCGTACAGTAGCCAGGAGACGATTATCCAGACAAATACAGGCCCAATCAAAATCACGGTGAAGGGAGGGGTGAAGCAAAGAATCCCGCTTTTCCCCTTCCTACTAATCGAGCTGGATAAAATGGACGGATATCCGGTGGTTAAGCTTAATGTGTCCTGCCTAGTGTTGAAATATGAACTATTCTATGGTGTTTTATGTTTAGTATTAGTATTAGTAGGCAATGATATAAAAAATAAGTGTGTTGATATAGTTACGTATTTTTTGTTATGATGAATGTTGAAGAGAAGAAATATACGTTATTTTAAAAGTTCTTCATAACATTTCAACTCCCCCAAACCATATAATTTAATAGGTTATGGGCCCAGAGGCATAAGAGTTATTGAGTCTGAATAAATTCAAAAGCATTGATCAAATTTAAAATAAAAAAAAAACTTCAAGCAGGTTCTAGAAGAAAGAAGAAGGAATTAGAAGAAATGTCGACGGCATCAATTGTACCTTTTCCACAACTTACAAACAACAATTATAGTAATTGGAGATTCAGAGTGGAAATTATTTTGGAAAAAGAAGGTGTCAAAAGTGTCTTAGATATGAAAAAGGAACAACTTGACAACTTGTCAGCTGATGACAAGACTGAATATCAAAAAAATGATACAAAAGCTAGATGCATTATAGTACAATGTATCACTGATAAGCATTTGGAATATATTAAAGATGCTGCAACGGCTCAAGAGATGTTGAATAATTTAAAGAAGAGCTATCCTAGACGTAGCAGAGGTGGACCAAGAGGAAGAAATTACACTCAAAGAAGACATGCAAATTTTTCAAACCAAGAAGAATCAACAGATACAAACAAGCAGGAGATTTCATTCATCGTTTCAAGCAGTAACACAAAGCAATCTAAGAGAAGTTTAAATGATTTTGTGTTGGATTCTGGATGCACACAGCATATGGTAATGGGGGAAATGGAAAAATTCATGTCAGAAATTGAAGATGTTGAAATGGTTAAGATTGGAACAGCAACAGACAGCCAGATTTTATATGCCAACAGAAAGGGAACGTTGAGAGGTGTATGTCAGGGTAAAGATATCAAAATAGTTGCTTTGATTGTACCAGGTTTGTCACATAATTTGATTTCTGTATCCAAATTATTAGATCAAAATTTCAATATTATATTTGATAACTGGCAAGGCAAAAAGCAGGCTTTGTTGAGTAAGAATGGATCTAATTTTTACTGTAATTCAATTAATGACTTATTTCTATTAAGTGTTGATTTTAGAAAAGAAAATAATGAAGGGAATAAATCGAATTTGTATGTAGGGACCAATCAGGATAAAAAGATTTGGCATAAGAGATTAGGACATTTAAATAGGTATAGCTTAAGTAAATTAGGTTTACCTATAGATAAAGATGTTTGTAGTACATGTATTGAAGGTAAAATTACTAGAAAACCATTTTATAGAGTAGAAAAACGAACAGCCAAAATTGGTCAGTTGATTCATTCTGATGTGATGGGTCCTTCTCAAACACCTACTCCAGAAGGTTATAAATACTTTCAAGTCCTGATTGATGATTATTCTCATTTTTTGAATGTAAAGTTATTAAAAAATAAAAACGAGGCTGAACAAAATATAATTGACTTCATAAAGTTAATTAAAGCACAACATGGATTGAAAACACAGCGAATACGAGTTGACAATGGTGGAGAATTCATATCAAATCATTTTAAATATTTTTGTAGGCAAAAAGGTATTGAGATAGAATACACGATGCCATATACACCACAGGAAAATGGTGTGTCAGAACGCCGAACAATCATGAACGCCGAACAATCATGAACAAAGTAAGAGTAAAATTTGCAGAAACAAAGCTACCAAGAGAATTATGGGGTGAAGCAGTCCTATGTTCAGCATATGAAATAAACAGATCACCTACAGAAGCCAATAATGGAGAAACACCATCTCTACGTTGGTATGGTAAGAATGATTTATCAAAATTGAGAGTTTTTGGGAGCCAGGCTTGGGCTATAATTTTGCCAAGACAAAGTAAATTTGAAAGGAGAGCTCAACCTTGTATTCATATAGGTTATTGTGGATCAGGATATAGATTGTGGGATTCTGAAAATAATAAAATTATCTGTTCAAGAGATGTCAGATTTAATGAGGCACAGCTTGATTACGAGGAAACAACTGAGATTACGAAAAATGATGATCAACAGAGAATAATGCAGGTTGTTCAAGAGAAAACGAATTCACAAGAAGTCATAAATGAGATTGAAACAGATATACAGGACGAAAGTGGTTCAGAAGAGACTAACCAAAATGACATAGAAAAAACAAGCTCAGAAACTTCTAGGGAATATATTCCAAGAATTACAACTACTAGTAGAGGTAGACAAATCACTAAGCCTAAACATTTAGATGATTATGAAACCTACACAGCATATTGTTTGATCACAGGAAGCGAAGAAGATCCTATAGAATACAAAAGAGCAATAGAGGACAAAGTATGGCAAAAAGCAGTTCAGAAAGAATTAGATTCACTTGAAAATTTGAAAACATGGGAAGAAACAGATTTACCAGGAAAGAAAAGAGCAATTCAACCAAAATGGGTTTTTAGAACGAAGGAAGATGAAACTAAGAAGGCTAGAATTGTAGCAAAAGGATTTCAGATAAAGGAGGAGGATGAAATTGTATTGCATTGTCTTCAGCAGAAGCTGAGTATATAGCAGCAGCTGCATCTGCTCAAGATTTGATGTATTTAAAAGGAATTTTGAAAGACTTTCCATTGTGTCAAAGGGACAATTTTATCTTGTGATAATAAAAGTTCGATAATGATGTCTAAAAGTAATGAAAATTCTTAAGGGACTAGGCATATTGATATTAAACACCACTATTTAAGAGATTTGGTTTTGAGAAAAGACATTAGCATTGAATATGTCTCAACTGGTCAAACTTTGGCAGGTATCTTAACAAAAGCTTTGATTAAGGACAAATTTATTCATTTAAGAAACAACATTTCCATTATATAAGATATATTACTGGCTTATATTTATTGCAATTTTCATGTACATTTCAAATTGAGGAGGAGTGTTGAAATATGAACTATTCTATGGTGTTTTATGTTTGGTATTAGTATTAGTAGGCAATGATATAAAAAATAAGTGTGTTGATATAGTTACGTATTTTTTGATATGATGAATGTTGAAGAGAAGAAATATACGTTATTTTAATAGTTCTTCATAACATTTCAACTCCCCCAAACCATATAATTCAATACCTAGCTTCTGCCGACGACTTAACAATCGTGGCCAGCAACCGGACGTGGGCCGAGAAAATGATCCTGGTTATTGAGGATTTCATCCCACGGCTCGGAATGGGAATATCTCCGACCAAAAGCATTTGTTTCAAGTTGGCGGGCACTAGCAAGTCCTTCTTTATGGGAGACCCCGCCCTCCGGTGTGCTAACGGAGATACAATTCCGGCGCTCTCTGCTGACGAAGAACTTACTTGCCTAGGAGCGAAGATCTCTCCATGGAAGGCGACTAAGACAGCAACCCTAAAACAAGAAATTAACGAGGTCCTGAAACGCCTGAAAAAGCTGAACTTGAAACCCCACCATAAGATTGAACTTCTGAAGAAGAACATTTTACCCCGTTATATACATCCACTCACCTGCCAGCCCCCATCTGTCCTGTCCCTTCGAGAAATTGATCAAATGATCAGAACGGCAGCGAAAGATCTTCTCCACCTCGAACAGTCTCGAGAAGACGCTTCCTTTTACGCTACCCCTAAGGACGGGGGACTTGGTCTCACCCGTCTGGAATGGGTCATAATCGGTCGGGCTCTGAAAAATGGGATCAAATTCTTCAATAGCGCAGACCCACTCAGAACTAAAAACATATACGGTCTTGAGGAGAAACTTAAAAAATTGAGCAACTCGGTGCGAAATAATTGGCCGTTCACGTAAAAAGAGGTGGAGAAGTGGAAGAGAGCGAGAGGAAAAAGGACAACTCAGAGGAATTGAGCAAATTAAAAACACAGGGAAGGCAGTGGAGGCACTATCGGGCGATAAAATCGGTAATCACTGGATTGCCAACCCAGATCTTTTGAGACCTGGTAGATATATAACCGCCCTACGAATAAGAACTAACCAGCTCGGCCTCTGAGTTCACATGAGCTTAAAGTCGGTCATTCATGATATAAACTGCCGGAAATGCAAGAATTAGCCCGAAACACTTGGCCACGTCATCGGCCTCTGCACATTTACAAAGCCCGCGACGAAATCTTGAATGGTGTCAAAGTCAAAAAATAATAAAATCACCCGGGAACCTAATATAATGATCGGCGAGAGGCTATTCAAACCCGACCTGGTACTGAGAAACCAGGAAGGGATCTACATTGTCGACATTACGGTCAGCATGGAAGATGGCAAATACCTCGATAACGTCAGGAATGAAGAAGTTGACAAATACTTAAAATTGCTAAAACATCTATGTCAACAGGAAAAAGTTTCCACTGGAGAGGTACAGGTACTATTTTGGCCTTCTTCAACTGATTAGGAAATTAACCCTCTTCTAGACATTTTGAGAACACGTTACATATTGGAACCTCAATGCACGGGAAAATCTCCTTTAATATGGTTGATGTCATTCCATAGATATCTCTGGTTTGCTTAGATTTTATCTGTCTTAAAGCTTTCTTTTATCGTGCATTCATGAAGGTAAATAGATTGAATAGTCTTGATCTTAGTCTTACGCAAGAGATTCATTGGATCTACTTGTACTCTATCACATCTCCCTGCAATACTAGCTCCGATGTTGGTGAAATATTTGTTCAGTTCATCGGGTCCAAGATTAACATCATTCTTTCGCACTTGATTTTTGCTTTCCTTGTTTACTATTTTTTATAGTATTATTTTTGTTTTCTGAATTCCTAATCTTACGTGAATTTAGGTTCCTTTTTTGGTCCGTTAATTTCTCGGCATATTTCTTTCTGTAAATATTATATGCTGATCTGCTTAGATCATCTATTCTAACTTTCATTATAGTTTCTGAGGCTTCCAATTCATTTTTCATTTTGAGAATGCTTTTGTCCTTAGGTCTTGCTCTAACCTTGCTCGCATTGACTCTATGAATAGTTTTTTCTGGGCAGGTTTGATTGAAATTCAGCATCAGGGTTTTCCAGAATTCATCGAAAGCCTCCTCCGCACACTTACCAACATTCCATGTTTCTGCTAGTAATTTTGTTTTTAGTTTTTAGTTTGTCTATATTTGATTTATTTGTTATTCTCTTCTTGAATATCTCCTTTGTTTCAGGTGCGCATTTAGTTGTAGGATAGCTGAGTATTTGGCCTTGGTGGTCAGACAGATGTGGCTGAAAGGTGAGTGTAATTGGTGAGTCCA
Organism: Hippodamia convergens; assembly: GCA_038502775.1. Classification (NCBI taxonomy): domain Eukaryota; kingdom Metazoa; phylum Arthropoda; class Insecta; order Coleoptera; family Coccinellidae; genus Hippodamia; species Hippodamia convergens. The sequence continues at coordinate 43,931 of JAVSIQ010000782.1, read as the reverse complement.
CAGTCGCAAATATATTATCGATCATTGTTTCAGATGACGTGGATAATCTAGATGGTTCCCTAAATCTCGGTTGTAGTCTGAAGTCCGCAAATAGCTCCTGCAGTTGGTTGGAAACTGTAGTATTTTTTAATAAATTTATGTTAAAATCTCCACCTACAAATATAGATGAATAGTTCGGCTTCTGTTCAATAACCCAGTCTATACAGTGTCTTAACTGGTCAAGAAAATTTTCAATGGTACCCTGTGGGGGTATGTATATACATAATATTATCTGTTTATTATGTTCATTCCACATACCTGCCATTTCGATGACATTTTCAATAGAAAACTGTGCAACGTCTGGGAAACATACACATTTATAGTCATCAGCAGAGAGCAGCAACACACCTCCATATCCTTTCTTTCAAGAAAAATGGCTTATCAAATTGTATCCATTAACCTTCAACTGACTCACATTGGAGCTTGGTATCCAATGTTCTGTTATGATAGCCGAATTAACAGCTTTCTCACACAGTACTTCTTCCAGAAGCTCGATTTTGTCTCTAATTGATCTGATATTCAGGTTCAATAGACTGAAAAATTTAGAATTGGAATTTATTACTTTTTGTTTTCGGGAGTCTTGAAAGAAATATCTTTTGACTATAACCCCTTTCGGCCAAAAATCTTCCTTTTTAACCTGTTCCACATATTCAAAGTCGATACCTATTTTGAAAGCCGCATTTTGACTGTCCTCTTCAGAAATTTTTTCAGCTGTTGGTTGATTTTTACAAGGTAGTTTATCGTTCAGGAATTTAATTACGTCTGCTTCCTTACATTGTTTATTAATCTTTCCTACGTAGAGCCAGGCTTTTCTGTCGGCTGATTCCCGGTTCCCATTATTACTGTGTTTTTGTGTTGTACAGATTTCTTCACAGCTACTTCTGCTATGACAGGTCATTTTAGGTTACTTGCCTTAACTTCTTTATTTGGCACTGACCCGCTAGGTGGCTCTGCCCCTCCGTTTGTATCTCGTTGCAGGTTCCTTTTCCATTCCCGACTGTGATGCGAATTTGTTATCTTTGAAATGTCACCATTGTCTTTATCTTTTGTTTTGGTTTTTTTTTCAGAATAACCAACCTCCTCCAATGTCACTTTATTGTCGTCTTCAGGATATTAATGAAATCTTCTATTCTTCCACTCTTTCCTCAAGTTGTGAAGTCATTTTGGTTTGTATTTTCAATTCCTTTTTTATATACTGAACCTCCAATTTGCTTCTCATACAATTTGTACATGAATTCATTTCTGTTGTCTCTGTCCTAGATTCATGGAAAATATCTTCTTCTGAATCAACTAGGAAAGTTTTTATCATATCGATATCTTCTTTATTTCCACTTACATCTTCAGGTAGTTTCTTTGTGTAATATTATAAACACTAAGTATGATTTTTTCAATTTTTGTAAGCGCTCATGTAATCGCGATATATTATTGTCGGCCATTCTCATCTCTCCTTCAAGCAAGCGCGGGTAAACGGCGGAAGTTACTATGACTCTCGAGGACACTAGTCGATCCCAGCTCTGGTAGGTAGAACTGCCAGAGTTCTCCACACCTCCTCGCGGTGAGAGTCGGTAACGTCTTCGGACGGCTAACGTGGAGCGACAAAGGCGACAAAGGGGGGATACCCTCCCTCCGAGTCGTGACGTCAGTGGGTCTCTGTGAACAAATAGAAGCCTCGGACGAGGGGGAGGCCCGGTCATTGCCTCCCCCGGGAAGGACTGGAATGACCACTGATGCTGGACTTGGAACGGAATCGGAACTTACGGACTTGCCTTTCACTCCTCACGACTGTGGTGCTTGTACATCATCCGAAAGGGAATCTTCCATCACATGTCCCTGAAAGAGGCAATTAAACACCTAGAACATAAACACCCTAAGTCTATGCATACCTTTCGATGTAGGAAATGTGGTCAATATTCCTCTTCTAACTGGAGATCTACCATTTCACATCAAATGCAGTGGACCTCGGGCTGAGACGGGCACGATTGTATATGATATCTGTAACAGAAAATTTGAATCTAAGATAGCACTTGATGATAACAAAAAGCCTAGAGTAAAAATACCAGGCAGAACATGGATTGATGAAGAGGAAGATCTTTTACAAAAACTGTTCACGAAATATGAAGGTCAAACCTATATTGCGGCCCGCATTGGGCAGGAAATGCCTACAAAGACTTCAAAACAAGTTAACGATAAACTGCGGTACTTGCGGAAGATGAACGAGAAGAAGCGAGAGCTAGAGGAGGCTGAATCTTTGAGGATAGTGAATTCATGGGCGAGATCTCAGAGGGGAATCAAGATTCGGGGGACGTCGGACCACAGGGAACGAATGACTTGTTGCTGGCGAGGCAGAGATGGCTGGTGGAGAATGAAGAGTCGCTATCACAACTCTGAGAAACAGAAATCGATCGGAATGAGAGTGAGCTACTAAGCAAAGGTAAAGATCTGCTTCGTAAATTACTTAGATCTAAATCAGTCACAACCCAAGAAGATCTAGACGGGTTTTACAATGACATAATATCAATGAGTAAAAGCAGTCGCACAAACGAAAATAGGAAAACTTATGTAAACAACAAAAATACGGGAAAGATCAGAACCCGAAGAAAAAAAAAATCGAAAACAAAGTACATTTACGCTCACACCCAGGAAATTTTCAAGCGGTCACCAGCTACGCTGGCCAAATACGTTATAGACGATATTCAGTTCCTTGAGACCAATCAACTAGAGGTCGAAAAAGAAACGATTAGAAGTACCTTCGAAGAACTGAGGGGTACAGAGGGTAAAACGAGAGGGTCGACGGGCTGTATGACAAGCATAAAACGAGGCGCCGGAGATGGGACTTCTGGCGGTCAGGTTCGACGAGTTAAAGGAGAGGATTAAGAAGATGAAAGACGGAGCGCTTGGAATCGATGAGATAGAAAAGAAACATAATAACAATAAAAAATACATCCTTTTCAACATTGTGCCTACAAAGCTCAAAAACATTCAAAAAACATCGTTGTCTACTTCTCATCTAGAATTAAAATGGATAATTTTTTGGCAGCCTATAAAGCAAAACGTGTAGATGTAGGAGAGATGAAAGCTGGTTTGGAAATTAAAGAACTCTCTTGTAGACTCTACGTTAGCGAACATCTCACAACCAAGAATAACATTCTTTTCAAAGAGACTAGGCAAGTCGCTGAAGATAAACACTACAAATTCGTATGGGTAAAAAATGGAAATATTATAGTCCGAAGGGATGATTCATCTATACTCCATCCAACGAGGAGAGATAGCCCGTCAAAACAACAAGGCGTGGCCACATTCATCAGGAACGGATTTAATGTACCGACCGCGCAACCGATGCCGCCGCAAGCAACTGAGAATTTCAGATGAATCACTTGTATGTCGTGATACAGATCTGGAGAAGACGGAGAAAGCACTAAACGGCAGCCAATGAAAATATTCATAACCCTATGGGCATACATTTAGCTGTTTACTGGCGCTATCGCATCTCGATGGATGGACTATAGGATACTGGTGATAACTGATCAGAACACCATTTGAAACACCCTGTGGTGAGTTTTTCAAAATTTTAAAAATGTACAATATTTCCACAGTCTTTGACTTCAAAAATGTAAAAACGGTTTGTGCTTAAGGTATCTAGATTAGGAATATCAAACATAATACCGAATACTCTTTTCTCTCTTTTTCTTCAAGTTTTTCTCGATGTTTTTGAAAGTATTTCGACGAATGCAACGATTTGAATACGAATGTATATAGAATTGCATACTCTGTCAAATTCGAAAAGAAAAAAACAGAAAAAAAAATTTTTGAAAAATTTTTTTTTCGCTCCCTGTATAACTGAAAGTAGTCATGCTTCAAGAATATTTTAGCTCGGTAGATAATGTCAAACAATATCATAACCCCAAGTTTCAGATTTCAAATAAGTCTAGTTCTCCAGAAACGCCTAATAGGCCGTCGAACTTGGTACACCCTGTATATATATATAAAGAGGGTTATGTCCGTTAAATCTTTTCCATATATATATAATCACTGTTTAATTGCACAAAAAATGTATGACCCACTAACACGGAATTTCCACAGACGACCTAGTTTCTTCATCAATCATCATTTCGTCATGACCTCGTAGTAGCGAATTGCAGCAATCTACTAAAAGTCATAAGACGATGATGAAAAGTCTTCGTCAGCAAATATTTTTCTTTATATACCAACAATTATTTTCTCAACAACAAGTTCGAATTCAAGTTCACCATAACTCTGTACTCCAAATAAATACCTGAAAAACACCACCGTGTGTTTAATTCTCATTGTAGTGGATTTACGACCAACTCTGAATTCAGTAGCCTTACAAACTACTGAATTCGGCACTGCTACTTCATTGGATTTACGACCCCAGTGAAGAAAGCAGAAAGCATCTTTCGAGATAATCTTATCTGTTTTGCTTTGCTACAGTTTCTCTGGGCATAGCCCTCTCGATTTATTATGATTATGAGTTTTCGTTACGGTAATGAGTATCCAGGAAAAATTGTTCAATTGATCTGTCATAGTTCGATACAGTGCTTCACCTACACCCAGCAATCCGTGCAAAAACTTATGGTAGGCAGGTTGTACTTTACGGATGACGTTGTTCTGTGAAATCTAACGAGAAAACTTTTCTTACTGAAAAAATTTCTGAATTTTTTCTTGGTCCGAGTACGCGAAAATCGATCGAGATGTCAACTGGAAAGAGATTGGCCAAGAAGTCCATCATCGGTACACGTGTTTGTGCTCCGGGGGAAGTACTACTCTGGCGTCATACAGGCAGTTAAAACCCCGGCTAACTACTCTTCGAACAATAACTGTATCAATCTCACCCCCTACACGGGCTACACTGTGAAGTTCGACTCCAGGCAAGGCAACTTGGGTCGCACGAGTTGTGAGTTTTTCGAAGGTAACTCGATCGACCCCGGGTTTCAATTTGTGCTCGGTCTCGAACTCATCAAAGGACAGAAGGTCTATGTTACCCACAACGGCAGAGAAAATTCTGGTGAAGTTTTGAAACATTACGTGGAGACCGACGAGGTTATAATAAGAATCCACCCTGCAGGCAACGTGTCACCCTACGAGGTCCAGAAAAAATTAGAATAAGTGCGATTTCTCGAGTCGAGAAAGTCAGCCCGATTAGCTGATACGGATACAGACTTTGCCCGCTTGGCAGACATGGCTGCGGATAGAAAAAGACCGGCTTCGCAGTCCATCGATGTTCCACAGTCCAATATCAACCAAGGATCTCGCAAACGCCGTACAAGCAGCAGCTACGATGACAGCTCCAAAGACTCCACGATGGACGAATGCAGCGCTGCCCTGGTGCTCATGAGCTTCTCGTGCTCACCTCATTCGCCGAACTCATTCGGTTTTCCTTGGCTCAGTGCCTCGCCGGAAAGTTGCAGCAGCTCTGCATCTTATAGATCCACTCCTTCACCACCCCCTCGTGAAACGTCAGCCTTGACCTTTTTTCTTCAAGTAACGTCTCTGATGAAGGAATCGTCATGGATTTTTTCACCATTTTCAAAAAGAAAAACCTGACAAGATTTGTCTACCAATGAACTTGGCCTAGGTGTTTGAAAAGTACCAACGCCTTGGATGACATCATTGTCGACATCAGAAATGAGCACATTACAGAAAAAGCGGCTCCTGGAGAAGAAGACTTTTACTACACAGAGATAGAACTAGGCCTCACTAGTCCTCCTCCCACACTGTCCCACAGGGACATGGCTCGACCGCCTTACGAAGACCCGGAGTACCAACGACAGCTGGTAGGAACAATCCGCCATAATCTCCTTTCTGGTAATGTCCCTGTGATTCCTCAATCGCACACAAAATCATGAAGCTTTCGCCGAGACCGCACAGTCCCAGAACTCACCCTGTGTCCCCTCAAAGGGTACGGGGCGAGAACAAAAAGTGCCGCAAAGTATACGGCATGGACCACAGGGAACAGTGCAATGGAAAAAAGCCTGCTCCAGGTTTGGAGATTGACTCAGAAAACCTTCACTGCGTTGAAAATTGTGTTCTTCTGCCGCCGTCACCGAGAGATCAAGAGTCCGATCAAGACAGCGGGCCACCCAAGCCAGTGCCACGCGGAAAACAGCGTGACGCTCTGGCGATTTCTAATCGCCAGAGGAAACCGACTGCTCCTAGCTGCCATCCATCAGCAGATGCCGCTCGGCCTAATCTAGAAATCAACTCGGATCACGCCGTAGCCTGTACAAATATCTCTACTAGGAAGCAGAAAAAGACCACCGGTATCGGCTCCGGTGAGTCACGTCGACAACGCCAAGCCACATGGCTTGACGGCAAATGGTGCCGAGGAGGGACCCAGATGTGCTGTGCCAAATTTTCATCTAACTCCAAATTGGCCGCACATATCGCTAAGAGGAACTGCGGGCAGCAAGATACGTGCCAGTTCAATGGTGCGGGGTTCGACACGTTCGCCGGCGTGCGACAGCACGAACGGTGAGCTCACCCCGTGGAATACAGCCGGGAGATTGAGAAGCGAAAGGCCACACCGGAGAACGAGCTGTACGAGACCATGGCTCGAATAGAAGCCTCCAGCTTGTCCGGTGTTTTTATCAAGGCCATGAGCAAAGCGACGGGCTTGACCGTACACCAGATCAGGTACTGACCAGAGAACCCGACGTATAAGCGGTATCTCGAGAAGGTAAAGAAAACCAACGCCAAGAGTGCTGCTTCGTTCTTTAAGAAGCCTAACAACATCCTTGGCTACCCCCGTCCGGGCCAGAAGCAGCCCGCAATCTCCACGGCACCTGGTTCCTCCTTCATCCCAGGAACTCAGACCACGGCGCCCACAGAGCCAACCACAGGCACAGCTGCCGCCTCCGCGCGCCCGAGGCACAGAGTCCTTCGGGAAACATCAACGATTCAGCGCCCCGCAAGATCCCCGCACCAGCCTGCCCAGTGCCACAGTCTGGCGGGTCTCCGCAGGGTAGGCGGAGCCTCCTTCTGGCTGACTTCCAGGCCACTCCGTCGCATCCGGCATCCTCAATTCCAGTCTCGTTTGCCGAGCCCATCTACCGGTAGAGCACGCCGGACTGCGACGAATAATAGACCTTATCCTGTGCGGGCTAGATCTGGCACTCCGAGGAGCTATTGACACCTGGCTCTCGGCACTTCCTCGCACCCGCCAGCACAATCCAAACACCCCAGCACCGTGGCAGAAGATGAACTACGGCCACCATCCAAAAGGTGCAGATAGCCGCTCGGCGAAATACAATAAGGCACAAGACCTTTTTGTGAAGCTGGCTGAGAGGCTGATCGCGGGCGGGTCTCTGTACGATCCGCCAGTTTTTCCGTCCCTCGAGTGGGTGGAATCTCTGTACGGCAGCATTCTCGAGTCTGCCATCCCTAAAGATCGGGAACCTATCGCAGACCCCAAAGAGCCGCTCAACACCTTCAGGCCCATCCTTCCCGACGAGATCGAGGCTGCCATCAAGAACTAGATGGTTTCGGCTCCTGGAGCCGATGGCATAATGGTCCCGTCCGTTAAAAGCGTCCCTTCACTATCTTGGTGAGGAACGTCCATCCGACATCTTGAACGGAGATGAGAACAGTGCTAGTACCGAAGACTGGGAACCGCGAAGAGGCGACGAACTGTCGCCCAATCACGATTGGATCGGCTGTTCAGCGCCTGATGCACCGTGCCTTGAACGCCCGCCTCAGAAGCGAAGTCTCCCTGAACCTCCATCAGAGATGGGTTTAGCGAGTGTGACGGCACTTTTGCCAACACACTAGTGCTGGACCACTTCATCAGCACTAGGACAGCAGCAGGTTAATCCCTCAATGTCGCGTCCCTAGACCTGCAAAAGGCCTTTGACACCTTAGGGCACGCGTCTATCAGGCGAGGCTTGAGACGGGTTTGCGTCGAAGAGGGCACAATAAGCTACAACATGGGTAGCTTGTGCGGCGCTACTACTACCATCAAAGTGGGCAAATCTTCGACGCGCAAGATCTACATAAGGCGCGGTGTTAAGCAGGGTGATCCCATCTCTCCCCGTCTCTTTAACATAGTCTTGGACGAGCTTCTGGACGCTCTTAACGGTTCTTACCAGGGCGGAAACCTGGCTTATGGCCTCAGGATGACCGTAATGGCATTTGCGGATGATCTCGTCGTGATCTGCGACGACAGGCTCGAGATGCCTCTCGCGCTGTACTCCGTTGCCGAGTTCTGCGAGAGAAGGGGCATGGCTGTGAACGCGGGAAGTCGGTTACGCTGTCGGCGTCACCGGGCCACGGTAGTAAGTACGCAAGTGCGTCCCAGAGACCATTCGAATTGTCTGGCTCACCTATCCTCGTAGTGAGCCAGCTCTCCACGTTCAAATACCTGGGACAGCACTTTGGCGCCACGGGTGCGCGCAAGCCAAACATGCCAAACATTCAGGGGGTGGCTATCGAACATCTTCAAGGCCTCCCTGAAGCCCGATCAGAAATATGTCCTGATCCGGATTACTTGGTTCCTCGACACAGCTATGGTCTCCAGAACACCAGGACCACCGGTTGTTTGCTACGTAGCATCGACCGAATAGAGAGCATAGAGTGCCTCCTATGCGCCTATATTAGAAATGCCTTAATCCACGGGAGTCTGCGAGACGGGGGCCTTGGCATCCCGGAGTTCAGACGGTTTGTTCCCGAGGTGTTTCTGCGCCGGATGACAAACCTACTCGAAGAAACTACTGACCCTGCAGTGCTGGCTGTGCTGCAGTCAGGGAGGTTGACGGCCATTTCGAAAACCTGGCGAGCCTTTCAGGCGACGTTCCCGCATCACAGCACTGGCGCGAAACCATCAAAAGTAGCGCGCTATTGGGGGGCATCGATGGAGCATCCGACGACGCATCAAGTCAATCGTGTCTCTCGAAAAAACTGAGTAGATGGACCAGCCGGGACTTTGTACGCGCTGTACAGCTCATGGGGAACGATCTCTCCTGTAAGGGCCGGCCATACATGGCGGACCGCCAGTGCCGGAGAGGATGCGGAAGGGTGGAGAACCTATCTCACGTCCTGCAGTCTTGTTATCTGACGCACGATGTGAGAATGAAGCGCCACAAGGAGGTGGCTTCGAAAATCATTCGCCACGCCAGGAAGAAATGGACCGTCGAGGACGAACCTCACGTGCGTCATCCGGACGGCATCCTCTACAAGCCGGACATAGCCGTTCACCAGACGGACAGAACGGTTGTCTGTGATGTCTAGGTGTCGTGGGAATGCGATATATCGCTTGTGATGGACTTCAGACCCCTGATTAGCTCATATTTCGAAAGTGGAACACCGGTGTCCACATTGCCTACTTCCACTTGAGAAATCAATAATAAATATAATATGAGGACTCCGCTAACACAGCAAATTCAAACGATTGCATTAGATATGAACTAATTACTTAACATTGTCATTGTAATCACTTCTGGTCATTCAGTCTGTGTGTTTCTCGGAAATGGTCCGAAAAAGGTGTTATCTAGTTATGTTAAATAAAACTTAGTTAGAAAGCAAGTGTTTTTCCATCAACCACATCACACCATTGGATGCAAGGAAGTGCCGATACTTCCAGCCAATACATGGCGATCCTGCCCATTGGAACTCGGTGATCTCTCGGTTTGAAGAAAAGGCATCTAAAATAGGCTCCAAAACATCGAAAGAGGAAGTTATCATTGCACAAGCGGCAACCAACAACGATGCAGAAGGAATAACCCTCAACGAAGTAGGCTCAGGAACAATAATGATTATGGCGATGTTGGTGGTAATTCACGTGATATACAAATGGTTGTAAAAGGCGGATGCAGAAGCAGATCAGGCGAGAGGTCGCAAGAAGCACCAATCTTCTGAAACAGGCGTGAGTGTTTGAAGACAATTATTTATTATTTATAGCTCATGCTTATAACATAATGACAAAAAATTTAGAGAATTTGTTAGAGGATATTCAAAAAATTCAGAAGTCAATACGGATCACACAGTTCTGTCCAAACCATTTGCAACACAAAATTTAAAAATGACAGAATTTGAACTAAAAACAGCAACAGCTTTATCATGATTTATGTGGGGCACTCATTCAAGATCTTAAATCTAATTTAATTTCTAAAAATTCAGCTACTGCATTATCGTTGGAGTACCATAATTGCAGGCAGGAGAACAAAACTATTGAAGATTATGGTAGACTGATTGAAAATTTAATAGTAAATTTATCAATGAGTCAAGCGAATAATAACCGACAGGCATTAGATATTTTATCCGAAGCCAACGAAAAGGTAGCTATTACTGTTTTCGCAAACGGCCTACGTGAAAGAGAATTGCGAACGATCATGAGGGCACGTAATTTCGAAAAGTTGAAAAATCTTCAATCAGCAGAATATGTTCGAAACATTTTGCAGGAAACAGTTATGTTATAGATTTGCAGTTTAAGCCCACAAGATCGTCATCAAAATAGTGTCATTTTTTGAAAGAAGATGCAGTACTTACATTAAATCTTTCTTTTTCAAAATAATCATTGAGTAACAAAAATTAAGATCATGTTGACAGAAGCCTCGATAGAAGCATACGTTACAATTTGGTTCATATCAAATTCTTCGGTTTCTAGGTGAGTAATAATAGAAAATTAGGGGATTGAATCATTAAGAAATTGTAACAATATTCATTTGTAGTGATTACTTAAATGCTGATGATTGATAAAGTCCAGAATTCATCATCACGACTATCTATCTATGAAATTGAGGTGTTATCATAACATCCCCACAAATCAAGGAAGTTGGGAACGAATGCTCAGAATAGGAAAAGGTTAATGCAAATACCAGATTTATAGAATATGCTGTTTTCAGAAGAATACGTAAAAAAAAATCTTTCATGATGTCACATTAGATTCATTGTTAACTAGGTGAACGATGAAACTGTACCGATCGAATCTTTAAGAAACTAAAATGCAGGCTTTTCTATTAGCAATGGTGTCAGAGCTGGGCGAAGAAAATTGAGCACTTCATAGGGAATTGACTATTAACTTGTCGAATACGTATTTCGTTCATATGACGAAATCATTTGCAGGTAGAAATAAATTGAATGTAGTTCACAAAATGTCTTCTGAATCATTGAATGGGAGTGGGTCAGAAAGCAAAAGCTCAAGCTTGCTACAAAACAAAACTTTTTTCACATTCAAACTCTAGGGTAATTTTGGAGATGTGGAGTCTTAGGAAAATTCGATGATAATAACTGGATGCAGTGTGCTGTTTTTTTCTAAATTGTTAGAGAAATTTTGTCACATTTTCTCTTAAAATTATGAAACGATTTGTTGATTTTGGATCAATGACTGATGGTTTGATTACTGTAATGCAAGAGTGCCCGAAAAAGATGCAAGGAATAGAATTAGCATGTGGATTATGCTTCTTCGAAATGATATTTTAGAGAAAAAAGTCAGAAACAATTTAAGCACTTCGAATGAACGGAATAAAGGATCTACCTACAAAGTTTTCAAAAAGGCATTCTACTGAAAAATGATTCTTGATTCAATTGTTCTTTGAACTCGAGATTTCAAATGACATCAGCTATTATTGGATGAAAGTGTGTAGAATTGAAAAATAAGAACTACAATCCAAGAAGACAACATGTGTTTATCTTTGAAGAGAACAGAAGGAAAAACTTATTTTCTAAATGAAACATTATTTTATTTTCATTCAATATTGTATATGTAAATATTGATTGTGGAATTTTTCAATTTTGTGCATTTTGAAGGAAAGAATTGATATAATATTTGTATAGTTGTGATTCTGAACTTGAAAACAATAGTATTATTCGTTTGATAATTTTTAATTTTTTTTCTATTTTTTAATTGAAATGTTTACTACATTTATTCTTATTATGCAGTTCAAGTGTTAGGCGTTGGGAGCCTGTAGTCTGAAACATTTTTTAAATGTGTCAATCTTCTTACAGCATTATAGAAAAATATCGAAATATATTTGTTCTTTCTTCTCTTCCTTTGTCTTTAACTACAATAATCCTGAATTACTTATCGTAGATAATAAAAATAGAAAATTCTCGAAAGCCTTTTATGATACGTCTTATGTACTACTTCTAACAGATCTTTATTGACAAAGTCTACAGGTCTACAGTCTCGACCGAGGTCCTTCATCCGGTCTCATATATTTTCATGCTATTTTCAACAATTATCTCGAAGACTGATTTGGTCAGGGCCAATATGTCTCAGAAAACAAAGTTTGTCAAAAATGAGCCGAATTTAAACAAATTCAACTGTATTAAAGACCGATATTGTGATGACAATATCAAATTCAATTACAATAATGGCTGAGAATTTATTACATTCATTTATCAGTGGCTAAATGAATATAACATAGAGTTCAGAATAATACATTCAGAGTATTCTTCAAATAAAAAATATTTGTCGTTCGAAATCAGACAAATGTGTCACAAAATATGAATAAATACTTGCTATATTCCTGGCTAAATCAATTCTATTACAAAAGTTTCCTCAAGAACACGCTCATCTAAAAAAACTCATGAAAAACAAAATAATAAACAGTTCTTTATTGGCCATCGAAATTAGGTCCTTCAGCCTCATGAAAAAATATAATTTCAATGAAACCAGAATTTTCGTGTTTAAAATCTGGAATGATTCTCAAAATATGAATCAATTATTAGCTTTATCAATTCAATTAGAAAAATTGCCTCAAAGGAACGAATATCTGATAAAAAATCTCTATGAAGATACAATTCGCATTATGTTAAAACACGAAGTTGTTTGAAATTCAATTTACGCGCCCGAGAATACTCTCCAGATGACGCGGTGCGCAAACTGGTCTCATTTTCGTTCGCCGGAAGATCATATCTTGTTTTCTTTGTATCATGATCAATTAGTGTTCTTTTCGTCACTTGTTTGAATGAAAATGAAGTGATTAACGAGAAGGAAAAATTAAAAATTAACGGGATCTCTGGTTCAACATCCACTTTCGGCAGTTGTGTCATAGCTTTCTCATTAGGTCAAACAAAGATAACGCATAAATTTTCAATTATAGAAAAATTCAATAAACATTTAGATGGAGTAATTGGCGTAGATTTTCTACAAAAATTTTCAGCAGTAATAAATTATGAGTCATTCAACTTTACTTTTTGGCAAAACAATTCTAAATTTACAATTCCCATATATTCAGAAACCGATCACTCAACAATTATTCCCCCAAGATGTGAGATTGTTACGTATTTACCATGTGAGGTGCAGAATGAATGTATTGTGTTTCAGAGGAAATAATGGAAGGTGTGTTTGTTGGTAGTCTCATAGTAAAACCTAGAAATAATAAAATACCGGTAAGAATACTGAACACAAATGAAAGAGAAGTTCTGTTGAAAAACTTCCGACCTAAAATCGAAATACTAGACAACTACAACATGATGATGATTTTTTAAGACAGACCAACTACGGTAAATCGTGTAGATAAGCTACTCAATTCACTAAAACTAGAAAAATTGAACGAACAAGAACTGTTTTCCATTCAAAAGATATGCTCCAAATTTTCAGACGTATTCCACTTAGAAAATAACGCAGTTCAAGTTACGAATGTTTTCAAACAAAATATCAAACTACGTAAAGATGCTACGCCAGCTTTCACAAAACAGTATAAAATCCCTTATGCTCAGAAAGCGGAATTGAACAAACTCGTGGAAAAAATGCTACAAGATAAAACAATAGAACCAGCGACATCAGAATTCTCAGCACCGATCTTACTCGTGAGAAAATAGGATGTAGAGGGACAGAAACGATTCAGGTTGGTTATTGATTATCGTCTACTGAACACAAAAATCGATTCCCGTTACCGGACATCGAAACAATTTTAGACTCCCTGTCAGGAGCAATATACTTCACTCATCTTGATCTGTATCAGGCTTATTATCAATAAGAGCTAGACGAAAAATCGAGACCATACACAGCTTTCACCACAGACAAAGGTGAATTCCAGATGACTCGGGCACCTATGGGCCTTAAAACAAGCCCTGCCAATTTTGCCAGAGCTATGACAATAGCGATGTCCGGCCTCTCCCGTTGTTTCATATATCTAGATGACATAATCGTTTTTGGAAACAATTTGGAAGACCACAATCAAAAATCAACTAAAGTGTTATCTCGATTGAGAAAAGTGAATTTGAACTTGAACCCAGAAAAGTGCGAATTCCTGAAGAAAGAACTCTTGTACTTAGGACATTTAATATCAGCGGAAAGAGTTTCTCCAGATCCTGAAAAAACTAGCAATTATAGAAAAATTATCCAGTCCCTAAAAATGCAAAAGAAACGTTGCATTTGCAAATTTCTATAGAAAATTCATCAAAAATTTTTCGAATATTGCAGCACCATTAAATGCATTATCTAAGAAAAATACGGAATTCAAATGGGACGACGACTGTCAGCTGGCATTCGAAAAACTGAAATCAGCTCTCATGAATACTCCAATTTTGGACTTTCCTGATTTTTCAGAAAATAATGAATTTAGATTAAGTACAGACGCCTCAGGCTTTTCAATTGGAGGGGTTCTGTCAAATGGTAACGGCAGACCAATAGCATACGCGTCAAGATCATTAAATAAAGCAGAGAGAAACTACTGCATTATAGAAAAAGAATTATTAAGTATTGTGTGGTGTATAAACAAATTCAGACCTTATTTGTTCATGAGGAAATTTAAAGTTTATACAGATCATCGTCCACTTATTTATTTATTCGGCATGACTAATCTATCAAGCCGACTTACAAAATTTCGTTTACTATTAGAAGAGTACGATTTCACAATACATTATACGAAAGGATCGGATGACGTAGCCGACGCTCTGTCTAGAATAGAAGTAGAATCGAACGACCTCAAAAAGTTGAATCAGCATCTAATATATGCGATCGCTAGGTCACAGAGTAAAGACGCAAACGATACAAAAAACATAATTGACCAAACTACGTCGGAAAAGATACAAACTGGGACTGATCACCCTGGGATTGTAGAATTACTTAAACGACCGAAAGGAGCTACAGAACTCAAAATTGTTTCTGAAGATACATTAACCGACTAACGAACTTACACGACGAACTAATGGAAATAAGAAGAAGAAATAGAAGACTAATGACTACCTAGGTAATAACAATTTTTTCAGTTGGGTCAAATGAAGTATTATTGAAACTGGGATCTCGGTCAACGTCAACATTCGTTGCGTCGTTGAGAGATCTGCAGAAAGTTTATAAGAAATATAGAATTTCAGAGTTAATAATGATGAGAATAATATATTTTTAGAAGCGCTATTACAGAACCCAACAAGCTTTAAAGCTACTGAAATGAAATTAAGTATAATAAATGGACAACAGAAAATCGAGAATGACGAATTAAAACAAATAATTATCAATGATTATCATCTTCTACCAACAGGTGGCCACGCTGGTATAAGACGAACAATCAAAAACATTCGAAAAAATTATTATTGGAACAAACTCAACGACGATGTTGAAAAATTTATTAAAAATTGTGATTCCTGTCAGCGATATAAATACACTAATTTGAAAAAACAACCAATGACTGTTACAACGACAGCATCATCAGCGATGTCGAAGATCTTTCTTGATATTGTCGGACCTCTAGAGGCAGATTCTATCGGAAACAGATATATATTAACATTGTAGTGCGAACTCAGTAAATTCGTAGAAGCCTATGCATTACCAAATGAAGAAGCGGCAACAGTAGCTAGAACGTTCGTAGAAAATTTCATCTTACGCTACGGAATTCCTCGGGAAATTGCTACAGACCAAGGTAAAGAATTTTTAAACTCAACATTTTCGGAAATATGCAAATTATTACAAATAAAGCAACTAAACTCCACAGCCTATCACCACGCCTATCACGAGCTTTAGAAAATACACACAAAAATCTAACAGCTTTTCTTCGAATACAAGTTGCACAATACCGAAATAGCTGGAGCTCTTGGATAGCCTATTGGTGTTTTTGTTTCAACACTACAATACATAGCGAAACACAATAATGCTCCCTTTGAACTGGTATTTGGTAAAACATGCAACTTGCCTTCAAACATACGAAGTTTAGTAACAAGCCTTCAACTTCAACGACTATAGCAAAGAATTGAAATTCCGATTAGAAACCGCCAATGCTGATGCTAGGACAATCTAATTTCACATTAAATTTGATGAAAAGACCATCCCAGTTGATTATAAGACTGGAGATCTGATAATGTTACGAAATTCTTCGAATAATAAAGCTGATGCTATTTTCAAAGGACCGTACGAAGTATGTAAGATCGTTGGTCCCAATATAGCCATAAAAAAGGACAATAAATTAGAAACTGTTCATGCCAATAGAATTAAGCACTGATTAGGGATGATTAAATAAAAATATAACCCCTTAGTTGAGTTTATAAGTATATGAGTAGATGAGTGTATTCTAGGATTATTAGATAAGGTTTTATTGAATCTGTAAGGAAAAACATTTTCAAAATGTTTCATTCATTTTCAAATTTTTTCAATGAGCGGGGAAGATGTGATGGACTTCAGACCCCTGATTAGCTCATATTTCGAAAGTGGAACACCGGTGACCACATTGCCTACTTCCACTTGAGGAATCAATAATAAATATAATATGAGGCCTCCGCTAACACAGCAAATTCAAACGATTGCATTAGATATAAACTAATTACATAACATTGTCATTGTAATCACTTCTGGTCATTCAGTCTGCGTGTTTCAGGAAATGGTCCGAAAAAGGTGTTATCTAGTTATGTTAAATAAAACTTAGAAAGCAAGTGTTTTTCCATCAACCACATCACACCATTGGATGCAAGGAAGTGCCGATACTTGCAGCCAATACAGTATGACCAACAAAACCGAGAGTTGTATCAGCATAAGAAAGAAAGGTGGACTAATGAAGAACTCTCTCTGATGGCCGTAAAGAGGCATCACTCATAAGAAATTATGTTAAATTCATTAACCAAGAACTGGTCAAATCCTCTAGTAGAACTTTAGAATCGATAAAGGGAGCAAGAAGAAACACAGAGAGTACGAAAAATGGTACAGCAGATGTTAAGGGAAGTTGAGGGGGATGAAAATGATATGGAGGAAAATCTGAACACCGATCATGGCGATGTTCCAGAAGGGGATGGACAGGGGCAGCTGTTCACTCACCTGATAGAAGCAGAGCCGCTAGACGGCGATGACTTCAATGCTTGCTTGCTTAATAACATCTGCGCCATGGTCTGTCTTCTCAAGTCCTAAGGAGACGGTATACTTAGAGCTGGCTGCATATCTTCTAGAAACCTTCATACCTGAGAGAACACAAATAATTAATAGGACACGACCACCAGAAGCCACAAGAAACGCAAAACAGAAAAGAAGGGAAGAGTACGCTAAGGTACAGGATTTGTGGCGTAGAAAACCGAGGGAATGTGTTAAAGCGACTGATCGAAGATAGACTAGATCAGGACGAATATGTCGATAAGAACCTCATGGTTTCTTACTGGAATACTTTAATGACGAGACACAAGAACATGTCTACAAAACTAACACGCCCCACGGAAATCCACGATGAACTGTGGGTGCCAATAACCGCAGAGGAGGTTAAGAAGGCCATGCCTAGAACGAAGACAGCATTAGGTCCGGATGCTGTCTCTGCAGAAACAATAAGAAAGACGCCACGTGACATCTTGGCTCGGATCTTTAATATCTCAATGTGGCTCGAAGATCTTCCCGAAGCCTTGTACAAGTCCAGGACACTACTACAGCCGAAAGCAAAAGGAGCCAAAGACCCAGGTGAATTTAGACCTATCACCATGTCATCGGTGATTGTGAGGACATTTCACAACATACTGGCGAACAGACTCAAAACTATTGAGCTGGATGCAAGGCAAAGATCCGAAGGTTGTGCTGAGAATGTGGTATTTCTCGATATGGCCATAAGATACCACCATAAGAAACACCGCAAGATGTACATGGCCACCGCCATAGCAAAGGCATTTGACTCGGTGTCCTTTCCAACTTTGATGTCGGCTTTAAGAGCTAAAGGTGTGCCAGAGCTAATGATAAAATACGTCATGAAGATCTATGACAAAGGTACTACGGTTCTACAGCACGGTGATTGGCAGTCGGATCCGATCCATTCGACCTGCGGAGTGAGACAGGGTGATCCCCTGTCTCCAATAATCTTTAATATAGTCCTGGGACCGTATTTTCGA
Source organism: Hippodamia convergens (assembly GCA_038502775.1). Taxonomy (NCBI): domain Eukaryota; kingdom Metazoa; phylum Arthropoda; class Insecta; order Coleoptera; family Coccinellidae; genus Hippodamia; species Hippodamia convergens. The sequence goes on along the minus strand of JAVSIQ010000782.1, from coordinate 25,649 downwards.
GATCAATCGAAATTTTTCGTATGCGATTTATTTCGAATGAAAAAAATCGCACACGATTCGAAGATCGTATTTTTGAACCATATTCGAAAATGTATTCGTATACGATGAATCTTTGTATTGGCAACAACGGAAATTCGATCATTCCATCTCTCGCTCAAAAAAATTCGGTTGTCACTTGTTGTCAGTGGCCGATGACTCTTGTATTCAATTTGAAGAAGTAGATACTTAATCGGGAAGATTATTGGGGATTCATTGGAAATGGAAAGTGACTATTATAAAAGAGATATTGCGGCCAAGGAATCCATTGCAAAAAGTTTGGTACTCTCAATAAACCACATCACCACCAGTAACAATTAGAGTTATTTGATGAACTCTACCATGTTTTTATTTGTGAATTTTTGTTTGATGTGTAAGTAAATTTGTTTAGTCTTTTCATCTTATTCCTTTTCACGAGTAAAGTGATATTATGTTATGATGTGATATAAATAAATAAGTGTTTTGTAATCCTTTGCTTTGTACCTTACCCAGATATCAATAAAATAATTGTAAGATCTATGAAAGGATAATTAAGTAGAATATTGTTTTTTCAATGATTTTATTTGAAAAAATGTCCTCCATTATAATCATCATTACGAAAGGCTATAATTAATTTTGGAAGTGATTTCTAATTAATTATCAAATTTTGTCACCTTCTATCTGCCATAGGTTGATGATCTTCATTTTTATTTTCATTGATATTGGCATCATACATTCCATAATCAATTTCATCAACTTCCTCATCGCCCAGTTCAATGCAGCTGTAGTAGGGTCATAATGTAGCACCCTATGCTTCAAAAGGCATCGAAATCTCAATTTCAGGACTCCGTTACACCTTCCTATAATGGACCTAATTCGTCTGTGGCTTTTGCTGCATTCATAACGTTTCTTCCAATAAGAAAATTCAAGCCTGCCATCATTCACAACACATTCATCATGAAACGCCAAACTGACAATTCTACACAAAAATATAAAACCGTATGCAAAGTTTGATTTTCGAATGATGCATACCCACTCGAGTCACCGCATGCGAAAGAAATCGTGCACGAAGCCTTCGAAAGTTATTCGAAAATACGGATAACCGATTTTCGTGCGAAATTCATTCATTCTCGTACACGAGTTGTACTCGAGTGATCTCGAAAATACGGTCCCTGGACTCATTACTGGGATCGCTAAAATCAGGAATAGGGATTGACATTGAAGGTATAAAACTGAACATACTGGCATTTGCAGATGATCTGGTCCTCCTAGCTTCAACAAAGGAGGGTCTGCAGGCTCTGATCGACAGAGTGGCTGACTTCCTCAAGGAATGCGGTCGGTCTGCAGGCCACGCAGGCAAATGGGCTTCTCTGGCCATCCAGAATGTACCAAAGCAGAAGAAGACTATTATAGACCCTGCTTGCGTTTTCAAAATAGACGGAGCAAGAATACCTACCTTGAAAAAAACATCGGAATGGGCTTACCTGAGGGTAAAGTTCACTTTTTCAGGAATGTTTACATTTTTTTCGAATGCTTGATTTTTTTCATTAAAAAGGAATTATTGATACTTAGGATTCTGTTTTTGTCCTTCATTTCTTCCATAAATAGCTTCAGATATTCCACCTCGAGTCTGAGCAGAGCAATTTCTCCATTTTCACCTTCCACTTCAGTGGCATTTTCTGGAATTCCGAGTTCACAACATTCGACGATTGTGTTACTGACAACTTTTATGTTTTTGCTTCTTTTTAAGCAACTATCGTGAAAAATTGAGAAACAACTTTTACAGACGTGTATTTTAGTTGTTTTCTAACAGCATTTGAAAACTCTTAAACTCGCGTTATCACTTTGATTCGAAATTTAATCGACATCTCGATCCGACACGTCGTGTCGTGTCGTATCTTACAGAAAATTGAAACCATGTGATCAGGAACATATAATCATCAGGAAACTAAACATATACCATAAAACAGAGGATAACGGATGTTTTCAAATTGGCTTAGATTTGAGACATAAGGAACTGCAAATTCTGGCGGCTGGAGTGGCATTCGCAAGATTTAGATTCAATAACAAGAATCAGTTTAATAATCCATCACCTACTTCGAATTTTTCAACAAGACTCCTCTCCCCTTCAACCGAATTAACATCAAAAATTTTAATTATTGAATATAAACACACAATGTCTCAGAAATAAATTGAATACAATGAACTTAGCACTGCACGAAGTATGCCCTGATATAGTATGCATTTCCGAACACTGGTACAGTGATAAAGAGAGCGTGATCTTCTCTAACTCGTTGCTGGAAGATTATACCATTGTAGATCACTTCTGTAGATCGAAACACAAAAATGGTGGAAGCCTGATACTTTCAAAGAAAGGTCTACATCACAAACAGATTCTACAAATTAATGAATACAACGAAGAAATTACATTCGAAATCTCTGCAATAGAAAGAGGCATTAGTTTTCGGTGTATATAGATCACAAAAGGCAGATTTACAACAAATTCTAGTAAAGATTGACCAAATTTTTGAGAATATCATTCAGCTTGACAGATACATACAAATGGATAGTTTGTGGTGACTTCAATATAGATGTAAAGAAGATTTCTTCATGTTGACCCCATCAGGTGGAATGATGATTCATTGACAAATTTTGAAGTTTATAGAATAATTCGGTGAATATTTTGATGACCTGTGATCATTCCTAATACTTGAAACGTCAATCAGAAATTGAACACGACGAATTTCGAGATTTCAGTTAAAAGAAGCCAAGATAATAATAAACTTCAATTGCTGTTTCTTTGGTTTTCAGGTAATTTTGTAATAATGTAAATAGTGTATTCAATAGCTAATAAGAACTTTGGTTTTCAGAGAAACAAAAACTGATTGTTATTATCAATAAAATATAACATCCTTATAAAACAACAATTTTGTTTATGATGTCGAAGTTGCAGTTTGAATTTATGGTAGTTGCTTCACCAAAAGATGCTAAAACGAATGTTATTGCCATATCCTCAATTTGTACAGAGGATGGAAAAAGATATGTATTGCCAGAAGAATTAAGATATGTAGGAGATCATGTAGCATTGAGAAAAACAAACAATTTCACGAAACTTAATAATACGTTGAAGAGAAGAAACCAGATGAGGAAGGTGTGGATTACAATGACAAAGGAGTTGAAGGAGACATATATAGATGAAGATGGAAATCTACAATTGGGAGGTCAATATCTGGAGGAATTGAATGAAGAGAATGCAAAACAAACACAAGATCATAATCTAAAAGAGATATTAGACAAACTGATAGAAACAACACAAAATAAAGGTGAAGAAAAAACTTGAAGCAAATATCAGAAAAACTTTTGGTGGGAAAATTTTCAAGCAAAACCACTAATGCTGAACAGTGGATGGAAAGCTTCGAAAAAGAGTGCTCTAGATTTCAAATAGATAAAAGTGAAGATAAAATTGAATTGTTGAAATTATTTCTGGACAAACCAAGTTTAGATTGACACTCATCTACACCCATTAGATTGACAGTAAATGCCGGTTGGTTAGAATGGAAGAAAAGATTTTGGAATGCTTTACAGATAATGGATGGAATAATGTTACTTATGCACTATCATTTAAATATCGAGAAGGTTCGCTAACTGACTATGCTTTGAAAAAAGAAAAACTTCTGATAGATTTCAATAAGGATATGGATATTAAAACACTTATAGCATTAATAGCAGTTGGGTTACCAGAATTTATATTGAATAGAATAAATGAGTCAGAATTAAAAGAAACAACAGACCTATTGAATGAACTGAGACAACTCGAATGTCTAGTGAACAAAAAAAAATTCCAAAGGAACTTCACATTAGACTTTCAAAAAAAATATGAAGAAAGGAAACCTTGTAAGACGTGTGAAGATTTGGGCAAAGGTGTGAGATACCACCCCAATGAAAAATGTTGGTTGATGAAAAAGGAAGAAAATGGAGGAAAAAACACCACAACTAAAAAGGTGAATAACAATTTTATTCTGGATGTAGAAATTTATGAAGAAACAAAAAACGAATAAACACACACTAATTAAATTAAACATTGTATTAGAAGATAAAATGAATATAGAAGGGATCTATGACATAGGTTCTCAGGTTTCATTGATTAATAGAAAATTTGTAAAAACTATAAATGACAACAATAAAGATAAGAACAAAATACAATTAAAAACAATTAGTGGTGTGTCACTCACAAAAGGATTAACAAAAATAAAATGAAAAATTTTCAATATTGAAAAAGAAGTAGACGTGTTCATTGTAGAAAATGAAGATTTTCATGATTTTTGGATAGGCTTAGATATAATAAAAGAATTTAAATTAAGACAAGATGAAAATCTGAATATCAGCCAAGAACAATCACCAAGAGAAGACATGATAAGAGTAAATTTCAATGAATATATTAAAGAAGAAGATTTTGAAATAGATTTGAATCATTTAGATGAGGAGAGAAAATCAAAATTGAACAATTGATACAAAAATACAAAACAATATTTGCCAAGGATAAATATGATGTAGGAATTGTTTAAGACTATGAAGCAAGAATAGATTTCTTAGTTGATAAATTTTGAAGTAAAAGACCATATAGATGTACAATTGAAGACAGAAATGAAATAGAACGGCAAGTGGCAAAACTATTAGAAAAAAATTTGATTGAAGAGTCATATAGCCCATTTGCTGCACCAGTGACTCTTGCATTAAAAAAAGACGAGGGAAAGACTAGGTTATGCATTGATTTTAGAGATTTGAATAAAATTGTGATACCACAAGCTCAACCATTTCCACTAATTGATGAGATAATAATTAAAGCTTGAAATTGTAAATATTTCACATCACTGGACATCAATTCTGCTTTTTGGTCAATACCACCTAGGATAGAAGATAAAAATAAAACAGGCTTTATAACACAAGGACACTATCAATGGACTTGCCTATCATTCGGTTTAAAAACAGCACCAGCAATCTTCCAAAGGATTTTATCTAGTATACTAAGAAAACATAATCTTAAGAACTTCACAGAAAATTATATAGATGACCTATAATATTCTCAGAAACTTTTGAAGATCATATCATTCATATCGAACAAGTTCTAGAAACCATAATAAAAAGGGGATTCAGATTGAAATTGAAGAAATGCTCGTTCGCATCCAACTCAATCAAATATCTCGGACATATAATAGATAATAATACAGTAAGACCAATCAAAGACAACTTAGTATCTATACAAAATTTTCCTACTCCAAGAACACAGAAGAATATCAGACAATTTCTAGGTAAAATAAACTTTTATCACGAATACATACCGAAAATCTCAACAATACTAGATCCATTACATAGACTGTTGAGAAAAGATATAAAATTCAATTGGTCTGTGGATTGTGAAAAATCATTCACAGAAATAAAAAAAATTATTATGTTCCCAACCAGTACTAGGAATATTCGATAAAGATTTGCCTATTAAGATATTTACAGATGCTTCAATAGAAGGTATTGGTGCAATACTGAAACAAACACAACAAAATGAAAAGGAAAAACCAGTAGCGTACTTCTCGAAAAAATTAAATGAGACGCAAAAAAGGAAGAAAGCTATATATTTGGAATGCTTAGCAATAAAAGAGGCGGTAAAATATGGGAAACTGGTTGATTGAAAGAAAATTTGAAGTGTGTTCGGACCATAAACCTTTAGAGAACCTCAACATAAAAGCAAGAACAGACGAAGAGTTAGGTGATCTAACATATTACCTATCTCAATTTGATTTCAATATTAAATATATACCAGGAAAACTCAACACTGAAGCAGACTGTCTTAGCAGGAACCCAGTATTGGAATCGATAGATAATACTGAAGGAGCATTAAAGGTAGTAAATGCAATCACAATTCAAGAAATAAAAAAGGATCAAGATGAAAAAATGGCATTAAATGAACTTCAGAAAAAAACAATAGATGAACATGGTATAATTTATAAACAATGTAAGAATATAAAAGAAGATAGTATTATCAGAGAAATTGGGCATCGAATTAATAAGAAATACACATATAGATTGGTTTCATATTGGCATAAATCAACTCATAAGCAGAATATGCCCATATTATACTTCAAAAAGATTAATAGAAAAAATATGCAAAACATGCGATATCTGTAAAAGAAATGAATCTAGAGGTCAGGATAAGTATGGGTTGATGTCTCAATTAGGACCAGCAAAAAGGCCATTTGAGATCATGTCGATTGATACTATCGGTGGGTTCGGTGGTCAAAGGTCAACGAAAAGACACCTCCATCTTTTAGTTGATCACTATACAAGATACGCATTCATACGTAATTCAAAGACTCAGGCTGCAAACGATTTTATAAAGATAGTTCAAAACACACTAGAAATGGACAAGATTGATACAATTTCAACAGATCAATATCCAGGACTCAACTCTAAAGAATTCAAAAATTTCTTAGAAGGGAAAAATATCAGACTTATTTACACAGCCTTGGATGCACCTTTCTCGAATGGCATAAATGAGAGATTAAATCAAACAATAGTCAATAAAATAAGATGCAGAATCAATGAATCTACAGAGAAGAAAGCTTGGACGACAATAGCAAGAGAATGTATTGACAAATATAACATAACAGAACACTCAGAAACAGTTTTTACACCGAAATATCTACTAGATGAATAAATTCAAGCAAGCGCGGGTAAACGGCGGGAGTAACTATGACTCTCTTAACATCTGACGAAGTCCCACGTTACCCTAAAACAAAAAAAGAATTAAAAACACAAAGAAATTCATATATGCCAAGAGCCAGGATCTATTTGAAAACTCGCCGTCGACACTGGCAAAATATATAATAGATGATGGTAAGTTCCATGAGGATAACGGAGTTAGAGCGAAGCATGAAGAAATAAAAAAAAGCCTTCGAAGACCTATGGGGCAAACCTGGCGAATTCCATTCGGAAAACATCTTCCGCTCTGGCTCGGAGAACGAGAACGGAGAAGTCGACATTGGCATAATTGGGTTCGTGGAGGTCAATGCAAGAATCAAAAATATGAAAGATGGAGCGAAGGGTACATATGGGATTGGTAAGGCTCACCTGAATAAGAAAGAGATCAAACAACTACTTACCCCTATTTTACAACCTCGTCACTGCAGCCGGCATAACACCATCATCGTGGGGGTCCAATAAGACGATTCTCCTAAGAAAAAAAAACAAAGACCGCAACTCGTAAACTCATATAGACCAATCACAATATCATCAATGGTCGAGAGGTGTACTGGGGAATCGTGGACCAACATCTGCGTCGGGAAATCAAGTTCTTTTGTAGACAAAAAGGAGTCGTCAAAGAAAACGGAACTTACAGCAACATCCACATCCTAAACGAACTGATCCAAAAGACTAAATCAGGCGGCGGGAAGCTAATAGCCGTTTTCCTAAATCTATGCCAGGCCTTTGATATTGTGCCCCACGCCGCCATTTCCCACGCACTAAAAAGGAGAAATGTGTCCGATCTCACCATCAAACTTATTATGGACTCCTACGATTCGCAGAGCACTCTCATTAAAACGGGCGGCGCTGATATCCCACTAAGGGTGAGGCGCGGTGTCAAGCAGGGAGACCCCCTCTCACCTCTGATATTCAACTCATCATCGAACCCCTACTGGAGGAGCTTGGTAGGCTCGACGGTATCAGGGTGGGAGGGGAACTCGTATCGTGTTTGGCATTTGCCGACGATATTACGCTCTTAGCCGACAATAAAGAGACGGCTCGGAAACTAATCCATATAGTGGAAAAGTACATAGGTGACGTCGGCCTTCAAATCTCCGCAACAAAGAGCGTGTGCTTTGAACTTAACTCGGCCCATAACACCTCAACAATGAGAGATCCCAACTGAAAACGACAAATGTAGAGGCGATCAGGGCGATATGCCCGGATGAATATATAACCTACCTCGGGGCGCGCATACGACCCTGGAGGGTTCATCCACAAGCGGCAGAATATCGGAAATCAACAAATGCATCGAACGTGTGAAGAAACTTAAATTAAAACCACACCAGAAATTACAACTACTTACCGGGCATATCTTACCACACTTCACACATGCTCTGATATGTGAGCCTCGGCAGTGACCAGGCTCAGAGAAATGGACAGGACGATAAGAGTTGGCGTCAAGACGATCCTACACCAACAACTCTCTAAAGCCAACGCCTCCCTATACGCGTCGTGTAGGGACGGCGGTTTGGGTGTGCCAAGAATGGAGTGGATTGTCACGGCAGCCGCCTTCAAGAATGGTCTTAATTTCCTGAACAGCCAGGACCCACTCATTCGCGCACTATCCATCTGCTCCAAACTCGAGGAGAGACTCAAACGGCTAGCGCACTCGGTACGACTTAACTGGCCATGCACTGTAAAGGAGGTGGAAAAGTTTAAGAAGAGCGAAAGAAAAGAAATACTACAAGAATGGAAACTACTTACCTTCCAAGGAAAGGCCGTAGAGTCATTTACCGACGACCCTGTGGGTAATTGGCTGGCTGAGGAATCCAAGCGTGCTAAAGCCCAGCCGCTATATAACTGCTCTAAATATGAGAACCAACCAGCTAGGTCTAAAAGTCTCAATGAATTATCACGAGGCCACAGGAGGATATAAACTGTCGAAAATGTAAGACCCAACCAGAGACCTTGGGCCATGTAATAGGCCTATGCACATACACCAAGCAGCAGAGGATGCGGAGACATGACGAGGTGCTAGAGCTCGTCATGGGAGAGATTGCAGGGGGGGATCCTGAAATGCTAATTTCCAAGGAGCCATCAATCGCAGCCGAAGCGAAGCTCTACAAACCGAACCTGGTATTGAGAAGCCGGGAACGGGTCCTCATGGTCGACGTTTCTGTCCGCCTGGAGGATGGTAACTACCTGGAGGCTGCAAGGAAGGAGAAGATAACTAAATACACTCCTCTTCTCAAGTATTTGTGACATACTTACTAACTGCGAGAGGGCGCAGTAATACCTATAATAGTCGGCTCTAGAGGTGGAATGCCACAAGCAACTATAAGTCTGAAGCTGCTGGGTATAAAGCAGTTTAGTAAATGGCTCACGATATCGCTTACCGCACTCAGAAACTCAATCGAAATTTACCACGGATTCATCGACTATGATCGCTAGGCGACAACGATTAGTACGGTATAGCTCAGCCAGCCCTAGAGTCTTGAACAACCAGTAACATATCCAAGACTACCAGGGATAACTAGAATACACCCACTTACTGCCCCTCGCAGAGGCACCGATGGCGGCAAACCGGGGCTCCCTTATTTCATCGTCCGATGGACAACGATTTTATTTTTACAACAAGTGTTTGTCGATATTTCTATGTTGACTTTATTAATTTATTAATTTTATCTATACATACGTGTTGTATTGTCGGTCCAGGCTAACAACCCATCGGAAACATTAGCGGCCAAGAGCTGCAGCCACCTTATGTCGGGGAGAGAACTATGAAATAGGTCCGAAGTAGAGACTATACTTACATGCATTTATACCATCCTGCGATGAGTTTACACCTTCGGCCAACCACCTCGGACTGGTCCTTAAGGCTTCAACAATCCTGGAACATAGGATGGAAACTATATTATCTATTGATGGGTCAACTGTTATACTTACCAAACCTGTGACTTCATGTTGTGATGTCCACGGCTAGCAGAAAAAAGAAGGTACTTGTACCCTATACCACCGAATATTGTTAATAGTATATTCTAAAACAAGTTGCAGAATGAGCTCCTATTCCAACACGAATGCGAAGTTCGAAAACGAGCGACGAAGGAGCGAGTTTTCGATAGCATGAGTGTTGGAATTGCCTTCTGCAACGAGTATTAGACGATATTTTCTCTATTTCAGTCAAGTTTGGTGAAATACTCTCGAAATTTAAATAAAAATTCAGGTTAGTGACTTTTATATTTCATCTTGGCAGTTGGTGTGACTTACGAAATTTGACAGATTACGGAATTTGAATTGATTTGATTCGAAACTTGTTTCGATCGGAGGTCAGTACTGACAACCAAAAAACGAAAAATATAACTGAAACAATGCTGTAATGAGTTTCATTACAGCACTACTTTTAGTACTGTAATGAACTCATTACGATACTGAAATAGAGAAATCAGTTTTTGCGAATCATGGGTGGAAACCTCAGCAAATAAACTGAACCATTAATATTAAATAAAAAAAAAATTAAATGGGTTCTCGCATTACATTGTTTTGAATCGCTCTCGTTAAAAGCTAAGTCCACAGATTCGATAACGAATTTGTGCAGTTCTAGCCAAATGCCTCGTCATCTTGGAAGAGAGACGAATTTAATAAGTTTCAAGTTGAGGAAATAAATTTAGTGGTGTTTTGTTACATCTCGATCGTAAGTGCAGTATTGCAGGTGAGCTGCTTATAAATTTGAGAGGTGACTCATTACGATATTATTCATCTTATCGGGGAAATCCTTTTATCATTTGTTCTCCGGAACATATGAGTTATCATTTATCGGGCGCGACCTGCATTAAAGATTTCCATACACTTCTCGGTTTGGTGCTCGACTCACTGCGTTTGCTTTGTTTGGAGGAAATATTTTCTCGAATCCTTCCCCTTTTTTTTCCTGTGTTTCCGCTTGTGTGATCTCCATTGTTTCTTCGTGGTCTTCCTTTTGTTTACAGTCTCTCTTAACGACCAAGAGAGTGAAGAGTCTTGTTCCTTTCCTTTATCCTGTGTTGGAGGCGTTTATTTCTTGATTGACAGAAGACAGTGTATTGGCAGATTAATTTTTATTTCTATTTTTTTTTTCTGTTCTTTTCGTCATCATAGTACAGAGGTGTTTCGATCATGAAGGTCTGTCATTGCTGCGGTAAACAGTTTGAGGATCATCTTGTCCTCGTATGTTCAGTGTGTAAGAACAATTTTGGCAATGTTTGTATGGGAATGAACAGCTCGGAAGTTAGAATTGTTAATTCTAGGAAATCGATCACTTGGTGCTGTAAGGGCTGCGAGGCGGTGGGGAATGATTTGACTTCGCTCAGATCTGTGATTGTATCTTTGCAGGAAGCGATAAGAAATTTGAAGGCGGCAATGGAAACGATTCAAGCGTCCAGTGCCGTGGGCCTGGGAGAAGATGATATTGAGGAGATTATTTCGGAGTTTGAAGATCGTCAGCGACGAAAAAATAACGTAGTAATTTTTGGACTCAGCGAACAGCCACATAATTTGGCAAGGGATGTCAGAGAATCACGGGATAGCAAGAGTGCAGTTGATCTGATCAATGTTTTGGACAAGGAGCGGAATTGGGCGGTTGGGGATGTCAAGATAGTACGTATCGGAAACGGTGGGGCTGACGCGTCCAAGCCTCGTCTGGTAAAGGTAGTGTTTCAAAACCATATTGATCCTCGAAGGGTTCTGAGGGCGACGAAATTTCTTAAAGGAAAGGCCGAATACTCTGGAATATTTGTGAACTCGGATAGGACGCCTAGACAGCTGAGGTACTACAATGGTTTGAAGCAGGAAATGATGAGAAGAACTGCAAACGGTGAGGCATTGCGAATAAAATACATTCAGGGTGTTCCTAAAATTCAAAATTTAAACTGAGGGTACCCAATTGCAGCGAAAAACTTTTGTGCTATTATCAGAATGTACGTGGGCTCAATTCGAAAACTCATGATTTATTTTGTGCAGTGTCGGAATGTGACTTTGATGTTATCGGAATGAGTGAAACATGGATTTAGAATGGTGTTAGTAACTCGGAACTGTTTTCAAGTGACTATCGAGTATTTCGGGCTGATCGTGATCTGGAGGCCACGGGTACATCAACTGGAGGTGGTGTTTTGTTGGCGGTGAAGGAGTCTATTCCTGCGGAGTCCCTAGATCTGTCTAGTTTCGGGTCAACTAGCCCTAGTAAAACTACAACTGTCCATAACAGGCGCATCTCGTTCCTGCCCGACTGCTGCCCTGCAAGTCATCCTGGACCTGCCTCCTCTAGAGATTTCTCTGGAAAGCGAGGCGGCCAGATGGGCTCTCCGGGTGGCAAGGGAGCGGGAGCTGAAAACTGGGACTACACAGGGCACCTTCGCATTCTAAATGAGTGTAAGGAGCTTCAGGATGTGGTCAAAGACAACCTTCCTTTGAGACACGAGTTTCAGAAAAACTTCACCACGACACTCCCAAGTCGTGACCAATGGGCTAATAAAGAACTAGTTTTCCCCAGAGGGTCTACAGTTTTATACTGATGGCTCGAAAACTGAAGACGGACGAGTCGGAGGCGGTGTTTACGGCCCCTCAACCCAATTAGCCATACCAATGGGTCTCTGTCCTTCGGTTTTTCAGGCAGAGACACTTGCTATAAGGGAGTGCGTTGCGCTCTGTGCCGAACGCAACTACCAAGAAAATAAATATATATTGCAGAGCAGCCCTGCTAGCGCTTGACTCTCCACAAGTAAAGTCAAAGCTGATCTGGGAATGCAAGACGTCACTTAACCTACTCGGAGAAAAGAACTAGGTCAATTTCATCTGGGTGCCTGGTCACTCCGGGATTCACGGCAATGAAGCGGCTGACCAACTGGCCAGGGAAGAAGGGGACAACCCCCTTTACTGGACCTGAACCGTTTTGCGGCTTCCCAGCCAGCCATCAAGCAATGGCTATTAAGGACTGGGAACAAAAGAGAAAGCTCATGTCCTGACGCACGACCACTGGTCAAAGGCAAGCTAAGTCACTTCCCTCTCACTCGACGAGCTGGACCAAAAAGTCCTCTCACTCAGCAAAGTGGAACTGAGGAAATTGACGGGCGCTCTCACTGGGCACTGTCCCGTGAGGTATCACTTAAAAAACATGGGAAAGGCACCGATAGCACATGTCGCTTCTGTCAGGAAGCCACCGAGACAGCCAGTCACCTACTATGTGAGTGTGAATCTGTCCACCAGAAACGGTTACGGCATCTTGGCTCCTGGTTCCTAAAGCCTGAACAAGTAATGGATGTGGCCCCCAGAAAGGTGGTGAAGTTCATTGAGACTTTGCTGCCCGACTGGTAAACAGCGCGGGATGCACAATAGATCTCAAGGTCAAGGTGCTCGCAAGGTAGATTTTGATCTGTCGCCCTCCTCTAATCTAATCTAATCTATTGTTTTGTATGTTCCACCTTATGCTGACAATTCGATTTTTGATTTGTTTTTTGAATCATTGGCTACTGTGGAATATCTACTGGATGAATATTTGCTGATATTAGGTGATTTCAATGCTCCCCATTATGCTGGCCTCGCTGATATTTATACTGATGCCAAGTCCGCGTCTCTCGATATGTTTCGAGAAACTTTAAATGTCAAGCAATTCAATACCCTCAGGAATTCTAACGGTAGACTGTTGGATCTTATATTTTCCAACCTTGAATGTGACCTGGTAGACGATGATTATTCTCTCATAAAGGTTGATCCGCAGCATCCCCCCTTCATCTGGGAGTGAGTTTGAGGCTTCCACGAGCAGTTAATGTAGAGAGTGAGAAGAGCGTAGAGAACACGGAATATAATTTTAGAAAAGCAAATTTTCCTATGATGCATGACTTGATGGGTATTGCGGATTGGTCTGACGTAGTCGAAGAAGAGAGCGATGTAGATTCTGCTTGCGAGGCTTTTTATAGAATTTTGTATTAAATTTTTGATCGGACAGTTCCTAAGAAGAAGAGGACAAAACGCCATTTCCGAACATGGTATAATAGGGAGATAATAGACCTTGTTTATGAAAAGGAGCGTGCTTTCAGGAGATTTAGGAGGAATGGACGTGGGCTTGATCTCGCAAGATACAGGGAGCTGAGGAGTGTACTGAAGTCAAGAATCTCAATTGCTTTTCGGGCCTACATATCGAGATCTGAATGTGAGATTGAGTCGGATCCAAAAATTTTTTGGTCTTTCATTAATGATAGGAAGGGTAGGACTCGCATTCCTGGAATTATGTTACTTGAGGCCGAGCGGTTTGAGGGATCGAAGAGTGTGGCTGATGCGTTTGCGCGATATTTCAGTTCAGTTTACGAGGGGCCTGCTGACTTCGAGGTGGAAGATGGTACTGATTCTGATGCCTATAATTATGTGCGCCTGAATACTATAACTGATGGGGAAATCTTCAAAGCCGCTAAACGGCTAAAGAATAAACTCACGGCAGGTCCTGATCAAGTACCACAGTTTTGTGGTTAAGGATTGTATTACACCTCTGTCCGTGCCCCTTAAACATCTTTTCAATCTGGCTGCGCGAACCTGTAGATATCCTACGCAGTGGAAGACGGCAAGGATCGTGCCTGTTCTGAAGGGAGGGGACTCCTCACTAGTCAGCAACTATAGACCTATCGCCATTTTGTCGAATTTCTCAAAGTTGCTGGAGATGATACTGTTCGATTCAATATATCCTCAGATCCACAACAGAATACATTTAGATCAGCATGGTTTCATGACTAAGCGGTCATGCATTAGCAATTTAGTGGTATTTCCCAGTTCATATCCAGTGTATTAGATAGAGGGAGTCAGGCTGACGTTGTGTATACCGATTTTAAGAAGGCATTCGATAGAATACAGCACAGTATTATGATTGCAAAACTCAGAAGGAACTATGGCTTCTCTGCGGATCTGCTTGGACTCCTCAAGTCCTATTTAGATGACAGATACCAGTTTGTTCGAGTCTCGAACCGTTCGTATGGGTCTCTGGCGACATCAGGGGTGCCCCAGGGATCGAATCTTGAACCTTTGTTATTTATAATGTTCGTGAATGATCTGATTGAGCTATTGCCAGGAACAAAGCTAATGTATGCGGATGACTTGAAGTTGTTTAGGGAGATACACACGATTGATGATGGTATCGGGTTGCAGAATTCTGTTGAGTTGTTGTGTTATGGTGTGAAGAGAATGGGTTGAGCTTAAATGTGTCGAAATGCAATGTGGTATCCTTCACACGAAAAAAAATACAAAATTCAATTTGATTATCATGTCTTTGGTACCACTTTGTCTCGGGTTAGCAACATACGTGATCTAGGCGTCATATTCGATGAGAAATTCATATTCGGACCCCATGTCAGCAATTTAGTTAAATCTGCATCTAAGATGTATGGCTTCAATCGGAGAAATGGGAAGAACTTTAGTAATGTTTTCGACCTTCAGGCGTCTCTTCGATTCTCTCGTCAGAAGTAGACTGGAGTTTGCCTCTCAGGTGTGGCATCCGATTTATCTCTGCCAGAAGTCTTGTATGACCTGGAATTTCTTCTTCTTGCCTTTTCTATTTCTGGATTAATTATGTTTCAAGATTTTTTCTTTTGCACATGAATGGTTATAGTAAGATATGTATTGTGCTTATGAATATGTTTAGATGTAAATGAGTGTGCTAGTCGCACGTGGCTTATCTATATTGATTTTGTAATTATTGTATTTTTCCTGTAATTGGGTGAAAAACCTGGAAATGGTTTTTATTATTATTATTATTATTATAGATGGGACAAATACAAATATGCTACCTGAAGAACTAAAAGAACTTAAAAATGCAGAAGATTGGAAAAGAGATAGGGAAATAGCTCTAGATAACACTATAAAATCACACGAATATAATAAAAAACTATTTGACAAAAACAGAAAAAAAAAAGAATTCAATATAGGGGACTCCGTATACATTGAAAACGGACATAGATTAAACAGAAAAAAATTAGATGAAACTCAGGATCGGACCTTTTAAAATATCAGAGAAAATATCAAACACTATATTTAGGATTAAAACAGAAAAAAAGAACGAAGAAACGGGACTATTCCACATAACAAAATAAATACCAGAATAATCAAGAGCTAATAAAAATTCCATAGGAATTTTTTCGGTGGGAGGGGGAGATGTGAAGAAGATTTCTTCATGTTGACCCCATCAGATGGAATGATGATTCATTGACAAATTTGAAGTTTATAGAATAATTCGGTGAATATTTTGATGATCTGTGATCATTCATAATACTTGAAACGTCAATCAGAAATTGAACACGACGAATTTCGAGATTTCAGTTAAAAGAAGCCAAGATAATAATAAACTTAAATTGTTGTTTCTTTGGTTTTCAGGTGATTTTGTAATAATGTAAATAGTGTATTCAATAGCAAATAAGAACTTTGGTTTTCAGAGAAACAAAAACTGATTGTTATTATCAATAAAATATAACCTCCTTATATAGATATCTTAAATGACAGTAAAGACAAGGTAATGCTTTGCAATTTATTTGAATGCTACAATGGAAAATATAAAATGAACGAACCATCTAGAATAACATCCAATAGCTCAACATGTATTGACAATATTTTTTGTAACTTTGAACTTGACACTAAAATCATTGTGAACTTGCATATGGGACACCACCTTGCCTAAATTATTACCTTTCCATCTGAAAAACGAAATGTTATAGATCGAAATCCAGACATCAAATACAGAAGATTAACAAGATCAGGGATAAATACACTAAAGAAAAAAGAAGAGACACCAACTGAAAACTATTTTTCAGAGAAGTCATGGCGTTGACCGGTCGAGGAATTTGTTGTTCGCAGTGTTCTGCCAAAATTAATAGATACGACGACTCAATTTTATGTAAAACTTGTGATAACAGTTTTCACATCAAGTGTGTTCAGATGAGCATTGAAGAATTCGCTAAAATCCGTGAGGATGTAAGTTCGAATGATTGGACATGTGATAGATGCAATTCCATCGGGAATACACCGAATCCGGTTGACAATATATCCCATCCAATTGGACAGTGTGGCCAGAGAGGACCTTTTGTCGTTGCGAATGGAAATTGTAAAGGAGATAACGTCGTTCCTCACTGGTGAAATTGATTCTCTGAGAAGGTTAGACATATCACAAAGTAAACAAATAAAGAATCTGTCAGACGAGATAAGAAATCTTCAACATATTGATAACTGTATTTCTACATCGGCTGATGTTGGTCATGGAATCTCCGGTATTCCATCATCTGTTCGGAATTCCACTGTTGATCCATCTGTTTCTGCATCTTCGGTACACTTTATTTCTGATAAGGAAATCACGAGTGTAAATAATGATACCTCCATCATGAACAACCCCCATGACATAGTAGCCACGGATGTTAACGATGATTTATCCCAGTTTACCGATGTTACATCGAGGAGAGGGCGAAGGAGGAGAAGATCGAGCCGTGGAGTGTCAGGGCAACCTGTTAATGAGAATCGCAGTTCTTTGAAAAGTGCCAATAAGATTAAAAGAATTCTGAAACCTATTGTTGGTACTTCAAATTCGAATACGCTGAATGTTGTTCCCAAGAAGCCAAGAAACAAATGTCATATTTGCCCTAGCTATTCTGGTGTACTGTGTGAGAAATTAACATCCAAAAGACCTGAAGTTTACTCTTCCTTCAAGGTGTCGATACCTACCCCGCTCATATCTGAGGCGATGGATCCAGCGTTTTGGCCTGAGGGAGTCGCGGTAAACAGGTTTTTATAAGAAGTCAACAATCAACAAACAAAGTATAAAAGGAACTCAAACATGAAGGCCCTACATGGTGAGACGTTACCGACTCTCACCGCGTGGAGGTGTGGAGAACTCTGGCAGTTTTACTTGCCAGTGCTGGGGTCGACTAATGTCCCCAGAGAGTATATATATATATATATATATATATATATATATATATATATATATATATATATATGAAGAAAATCTAATGGACATAACCCTCAAAGATGAAAAATAAGCGTAGACACGTGTTTCGGGCTTTAGGCCCTCATCAGTACGGTGAGAAGTTGGTATTCGAAAACGCATAACGGAGTCAACACAAGGGAGCCAGCCGCACATTTGCGATTTCGGTTGGAAGACCCTGCATTCCAGGGCAACATCCAACGTCACCACGAGGGCAGCCTTGGATGTTGCCCTGGAATGCAGGGTCTTCCAACCGAAATCGCAAATGTGCGGCTTTTGGTGGTTTTTGGTTGGTTTTCGAATACCAACTTCTCACCGTACTGATGAGGCCCAAAGCCCGAAACACCGTGTCTACGCTTATTTTTCATCTTTGAGGGTTATGTCCATTAGATATTCTTCATATATATATATATATATATATATTTTTTTTTTCTCATCACCTTCTACAGGGATTTGGCTCAATATATATATATATATATATAATATATATATATGTATATATATATATATACTCTCTGGGGACATTAGTCGACCCCAGCACTGGCAAGTAAAACTGCCAGAGTTCTCCACACCTCCACGCGGTGAGAGTCGGTAACGTCTTCGGACGGCTAACGTGAAGCGACAAAGGCGACCCGGGATACCCCCCGGAGTCGCGACTTCAACGGGTCTCTTACAACAAATAGAAGCCTCGGACGAGGGGGAGGCCCGGTCATTGCCTGCCCGGGAAGGACCGGAATGACCACTGATGCTGACCTTAGAACGGATCTGGAACTGATTACGGACTTGCCCTTCACTCCTCACGACTGCGGTGCTTGTATATCTTCTGAAAAGGGAATCTTCCCACCATATGTCCCTGAAAGAAGCAATAAAACATCTAGAACAAAAACACCCTAAATATGGGCATACCTTCCGATGTAGGAAATGTGATCTTTTCTCCTCTTCCAACTGGAGATCTACCATTTCGCATCAGAGGAAATGCAAGGGACCTCGGGCTGAGACGGGCACGATAGTATGCGATATTTGTAAAAGAAAATTCAAATCGAAGATATCACTTGATCTACATCAGAGATCAGAACATCCTAATCACAAAAATAAACTGATGACTAAGAAGAACCCCAGAGCAAAGATACCTAGCAAATCTTGAACCGACGAAGAGGAAGAACTGTTAAAGCGGCTGTTCACAAAATACGAAGGGCAAACCAACATCGCGGCTCGCATTGCGCAGGAAATGCCTTCAAAAACAGCTAAACAGGTTAACGAAAAACTGCGTTACATACGTAAGATGGATGAAAGGAAGCGAGGGCTAGAGGAGGCTGAGTCTTCGGAGGGGTGTGAATCCACGAGTGAGGGCCCTGAGGGGGTTCGAAGTTCGGGGGACGTCGGACCGCGGGAATTTGACGACTTGCTACGGACGAGACAGAGATGGCTAGAGGAAAATGTGGATGCGCTATTACGACTTCTGGATACGGTTACTGATCAGAATGAGTGTGAGGTACTTCGCAAGGGTAAGGAGTTGCTTCGCCAACTCCTTAGATCTAAATCAATCATAACCCAAGAGGATCTCGACGAGTTTTACAACGACATAAAAACAACTCACCAGAAGCAATCACACTAACGAAAATAGAAGAACAAAAATTAACAACAAAAAACCGGGAAAGATCAAACCCGAAGAAAAAAAAATAAAAAACAAATACATCTATGCTCATACCCAGGACATTTTTAAGCGATCACGAGCTACGCTGGCCAAATACTTATTGATGACGTTAAGTTCCTCGAGACCGATCAACTGGAGGTCGACAGGGAGACGATAAGAAGTACCTTCGTAGATCTATGGGGTACAGAGGGTGTACCAACAGAATCGAGGAGCTCTACGATAACCATGGAGATGAGGGGCCGGAGAAGGGACTTCTGGCGGTCAAGTCCGCCGAGGTAGAAGAGAGAGTCAAAAAAATGAAAGACGGGCGGTCGGGATCGATGGAATTGGAAAGAAACATATTAACAACAAAAACCACATTTTTATACTTACCATCGTTTTCAACATAATTCTTGCCTCAGGAAGACCTCCTTCCGATTGGGGCAAGAACAAAACCATCCTCCTGAAAAAAAAAACAAAGACGCATCATAAATCAAATCTTATAGACCAATAACTATTAAATCTATACTAGAAAGAGTTTTCTGGGGCCTGGACGACCAACAGATGCGAAACCAATTTACCTTCTTCTACAGACAGAAAGGCTGCGTCAGGAAAAATGGAACCTTCGCGAATATACACATTTTAAACGAAGTGATAAATAGGGCGAAGAGAAACAGCGGTGACCTGATAGCTGTAATGCTCGATCTATGTCAGGCTTTCGACCGCGTACCACACGCGGCCATAATTCCGGCGATGAAGTGAAGGAATATCTCTCCTGGTCCAGTCTCTGGTGGAGTCCTCATATAATAACCAAGAAACGAACATCCAGACTAATACGGGTCCAATTAAAATTAAAGTGAAGAGAGGGGTGAAACAGGGGGACTCGCTTTCCCCCCTCATATTCAATCTCGTCTTGGAAACCCTACAAATCAAGCTGGACCAAATGGACGGACACCCGGTGGGTAGACTCAATGTGTCATGTCTTGCTTTCGCCGATGACCTGACGATCGTTGCCTGTAACCGAACGAGGACCCAGAGGATGATCCGCGTAATCGAGGACTATATTCAGCGGCTCGGTATGGAAATATCTTCAGCCAAAAGCGTCTGTTTCAAGATCGCTGGTACCAGCAAATCCTTCTTTATGGAGGATCCCGCCCTCTGATGTGCGAACGGCGAAACATCCCGGCGCTTTCTGCCGGCGAAGAGCTAACATACTTAGGAGCGAAGATCTCTCCATGGAAGACGACAAAAAATAGGACCACTGAAACAAGAAGAAATAAGTGAGGTCCTGAAACGATTTGAAAGAGCTTAACTTGAAACCCCACCAGAAGTTTGAAATTTTGAAGAAGAACATCGTACCCCATTACATACATCCACTTACCTGACAGCCCCCGTCTGTCCTGTCTCTTCGAGAGATTGACCAGACGATCAGAACAGCTGCAAGAAACCTTCTCCATCAACAATCAGGTGCAGACGCTTCCCTTTAAGCTACCCCCAAGGACGGGGGACTTGGTCTTCCACGTCTGGAATGGGTTATTATTGGTGAGGCTCTGAAGATGGGATCAACTTTCTCAATAGTACAGATCCACTGATTCTAGAGTTGAAAATCCTTTACCGGTCTAGATGAAAAACTGAGAAAACTGAGCAACTCAGTGAGAATTAACTGGCCGTGCACTATAAAAGAGGTGGAGATGTGGAAGAGGGATAGGAAAAAAAAATTTGTAAGAATGGGGTAATCTGAGAACGCAAGGAAAGGCAGTGGAGGCACTATCAGGCGACAAAATCGGCAACCACTGGATTGCCAACCCGGATCTCTTGAGACCCGGAAGGTACATAACCGCCCTCCGAATGAGGACAACTCAGGTCGGCCCCGAATGCCCATGAGCTTGAAGACAGTCGTCCAGGATACAAACTGCCGAAAATGCAGAAATCAGCCTGAAACACTTGACCATGTCATCGGCACTTATACAAAGCCTGCCAGAATGAGAAGGCAGGACGAAATATTTAAATTCGTCATATACGAGGTGGCAAAGTCCAAGAACAACAGAATCACCCGGGAACTCAATATAAAGATCGGCGAGAGGCTATATAAACTGGACCTGATATTGAAAAACCAGGACCGGATCTACATTGTCGACATAGCGGTCCGCATGGAAGGTGGAAAATACCTCGATAACGCCAGGAATGAAAAAGTTTACAAATACTTACCACTACTAAAACATCTATGTCAACAAGACAAAGTTCCCACGGAGAGGTGATCCCCGTGGTGGTTGGATCGAGGAGAGGGCATGCCCCAGTCAACAATAAATGCCCTATCACAGCTAGAAATCAAATCTTTCGGTAAACTCCTCACGATTTCCATGATGGCACTAAAAGCTCCATAGAGATTCATCATAGTTTCCTAGATTACGATGATATCATTAATTGAAAATGAAGGAAACGTCGACTAACATCTTACCGAAGCGCCGACCGATACTATCAACAGTTCGGACGCCCGGGTGCGACAGAATTCGACATTTATTCAGATGTCTTATATCATTATGTACTGTTTCGTCCCATTCACAACCTTTAAATCTTGGACTTAAATTATTATTTTATTTATACACCGTGCCGTCACATTTACATCCTTTTAATACTGAAACTAATTTATTTTTTTATCTATACAATGTGCTGTCTCACCTGTCCCATATACAGGTCACATAAAACATAAACTATAATTAATTAACATCTTGAGGTACTGAATAACTTACCTGAAAACAAATCATAAGAGTATCCCACTCATACTCAGTAATTGATTGAGGTGATGGGTGAAGGTAAGCCAACAGCCTCCAAAATGCACAGCATTAAGAATACCAGAGTCGCACTTTATAAACGCTAAGTACACGAAAGTGCAGTTTAGCCAAATGCCTAGTCATCTAATGAGTGACGCGCATGAATGGATTAACAAGATTCTCACTGTCCCTACCTACTATATAGCGAAACCACTGCAAAGGGAACGGGCATGGAAAAATTAGCGGGGAAAGAAGACTCTGTTGAGCTTGACTCTAGTCTGGCACTAGAGACATGAGAGGTGTAGCATAAGTGGAGATGGTAACATCGAAAGTGAAATACCAGTACTTTCATCGTTTCTTTACTTACTCGGTAAGGAGAACGCGTACGTCGTCTGCTCTAGTGGCTGCGACTGTCACGGTGTTCTCGAACCAAGCGCGTAGAGTGGCGTGCCGTTCCGAGGCCGATTTCGTTCCGTCACGCGAACGTATCGGGCGTGACCGCGTTTTGGTTACGAGCGCGACAAGCGCTCCCGCGTGATCCGATCCGAGGACACTGCCAGGCGGGGAGTTTGACTACCGTTTGAAGGCCGTATCCTGTCTAGTCAAAGGTGGCAACGATACCTTTTTGAGCTTCTATGAGTCGAAAGGCCCAAAACAATGTGACTTCACTAGGCATCAGACGTTCTCGTCGAAGGTTGCCGTTGGGGCTGATGGTCGGCGGTGGGATCGATTCTTGCCACGTTTGACCTGGCCCCTTGACGGTCGATCATGGGTCATCATTTCGATGTTGAAGCTTTGAATTGTCTGTAGACGACTTGCGTACCTGGCAGGGTGTTGTACTCGGTAGAGCAGTTTCCACGCTGCGATCTGTTAATACTCAGCCCTTAGCTTGGGGATTCGTCTTGTCGATTAGACGAGACCCGTGACGGCGTCCGAGGAATACGGTCAGCGGCCTCCTCTTCAAATCCTGCGCTGTGCGGCATATTGCACCGATTAAGACGTCGGTCGGTGTACATATGTCGTATTACGCGAGGAAAGGAGGACAGCGTAGGGCCCTGATCATTCCGGATCTCAGCCGCGACAGCGAGCGATTCCTTTGACGTCGGGAATTTCTCCTGTCCGGCATAGTGCATACCTGTTGTATATATAAGGATATATATTCATCTATACAGGGTGTACCAAGTTCGACGGCCTATTAGGCGTTTCTGGAGAACTAGACTTATTTGAAATCTGAAAATTGGGATTATTATATTGTTTGACATTATCTACCGAGCTAAAATATTCTTGGAGCCTGACCACTTTCAGTTATACAGGGAGCGAGAAAAAAAATGTTTCAAAAATTTTTTTTTCGGTTTTTTTCTTTTAGAATTTGACAGAGTATGCAATTCTGAATACATTCGTACTCAAATCGTTGCATTCGTCGAAATACTTTCGGAAATATCGAGAAAAACCTGAAGAAAAAGAGAGAAAAGAGTATTCGGTATTATGCTTGTTATTCCTAATCTAGATACCTTAAGCACAAACCGTTTTCACATTTTTGAAGTCAAAGACTGTGGAAATATTGTACATTTTTAAAATTTTTGAAAAACTCATCACAGGGTGTTCCAAATGTTGGGTCAAAAATTGGGATCAAGATTGCCCATAACTTTCGTTTTTTCAAATTAGAACCTTTTTTTTTATGATTGAGTTGGATTGTATGAAGAAAAATGATGATAGCGTTCTAACATGTTAATGCTCCTAAAATTGATAATTCTTGAGTTATTTAAGATTTTCTGATTTTATGTGGTACGTAGCGTCAAATTCATTTAATCTGTTCCATATAAACTATGACCTTGGTCATAGAAGATGAATTATTCCACTAGTGACACACACTTGAATACATCCGTACACAAATCATTGCATTCGTTAAAATACATCCCGAAATATAAAAAAAAACTGAAAAAAAAAGATAGATAAGAGTACTCGGTATAATGTTTGATATTTCTAATCTAGATATCTTAAGCACAAACCGTTTTCACGTTTTTGTAGTCGAAGAGAGTGGCAATATTTTACATATTTAGAATTTTGAGAAAACTCGTCACAGGGTGTTCCAAATGTTGGGTCAAAAATTGGGATACAAGATTGGCCCATAACTTTCGTTTTTCAAATTAGAACCCTATTTTTTATAATTGCGTTGGATTTTGCGAAGACAAATAATGATAATGTTCCATCATGTTGATACTTCTAAAATTAATAATTCTTGAGTTATTTAGTATTTTCTAATTCCATGTCGTACGTTGCGTCAAATTCATAAAATCTGTTTCATAACAACAATGATGAATGAATTAAAGAAAAAGGTGTGTCACTAGTGAGTTATTGGAATAATTTATCTTCTATGACCGAGGTCATAGTTGGTATGAAACAGATTTAATGAATTTGACTCTACGTACGACATAAAATCAGAAAATCCTGAATAACTCAAGAATTATCAATTTTAGGAGCATCAACATGTTGAAACATTATTATCATTTTTCTTTGTACAATCTAACGCAATCATAAAAAATAGGGTTCTAATTTGAAAAACGAAGTTATGGGCCAATCTTGATCCAATTTTTGACCCAACATTTGGAACACCCTGTGATGAATTTTTTCAAAATTCTAGAAATGTACAATATTTCACACTCTTCGACTTTAAAAAAGTGAAAACGGTTTGTGCTTAAGGTATCTAGATTAGGAAATAACGAACATAATACCGAATACTCTTTTCTCTCTTTTTTTTCAGGTTTTTCTCGATATTTTTGAAAGTATTTCGACGAATGCAACGATTTGAGTACGAATGTATTCAGAATTGCATACTCTGTCAAATTCAAAAAGAAAAAAACAGAAAAAAAAAATTTTGAAAATTTTTTTTTCGCTCCCTGTATAACTGAAAGTGGTCAGGCTCCAAGAATATTTAGCTCGGTAGATAATGTCAAACAATATAATAATCCGAATTTTCAGATTTAAAAAAAGTCTAGTTCTCCAGAAACGCCTAATAGGCCGTCGAACTTGGTACTCCCTGTATATCCTTTATATGTACAGCAGGTTTTTTTATTCCAATCAAAATTCTGCACCTCGATTAGGATTTTTGGAGTTTCGTACCGATGCACCTCGATAATTACCGATGCACCACGATAAGAAAAAAAAAGTATCATAATAACCATAAGTAATTTATAGATCCCCTTCGAGAATTACTTATGAAAAAATTCACTTCACAAATTTTCTTTTTTTTTTCCTGAGTCCAAACTCTGCCGTTGTGTTTGGTCGACCGAGTCTGGGACGGGGCCGTTCGCCGCAGACCTCTTGCGACATACCCCGACCCGATCTGGTCGATAGTTCCGGGGGGAATTCGAGAGAGCAGCCTTCAAACGCCGTCCTAGTGGGGATCCTACTGCCGAAGTCCCCGGAAATGAGCGTACACCCAGAAGATCTCTCAGCGAACTAGCCCCCCTCATTCGATAGTTCCGGGGGAAATTCGAGAGAGCAGATTTCGAAC
>JAVSIQ010000781.1:0-47994 GCA_038502775.1 Hippodamia convergens | reverse complement strand
GTATTTGGGAGAAACACGATAACTCCAAAATTAAAGTTTTTCATCAGAAGCTGTTCATGATGTGAATTGGCTTTGTAAATCGCATATGAAAGATGAATAAAACCAAATATCTATCTATAAATATGTCAGTGTATCATAATTTTAGTGAGAAATCACACTAAAATTGTGATATAAAGCAAACCCCCATACCTTGAATAGCTCTTACTGAAAAATATTCATTTTGGAGTTATCATATGTCTTCCAAACGCCACAGATTTATAATCTCGGATGATTTGGAAAATTTTTCTCAGGAAATAGTGTTTCTTTCCACCTCAATAATATATCGCTAAAATATATAGATAAGTTAAAACTCGCCCTGTATACATACAAAAATCGTTATTAATCTGAGAAAAACTTTTTAATTCTGAATTCAATATAAGGATATTGGACTCTATTTTCAACTTTCAGAAATTATTATATAATTCGGTATTTGGTTCAATTAGTCCTGAATGCATGTCGGCTGATCATAGAAAAATACTGTTTCTAATTATATCTACCGAAATTGGTATCTCACTCGAATTTTGTAATTCATTAATTCATTTTTTAACTTGTTCGAAATGAATGATATTTTAATAAATGAGTAAAACAATTAACAAGAAAAGGTGATTGTAACCTCACTGCTTTGACTTGATTCGATAAGGAAATATTTGGGTGGAGAAGGTATAGATTCAGAAATATATCTCATTTTGTTTTGGTGCAAATATTTCATCCAGATCTGTATAAGTTTCTTAATGGTCAGTTCTCCTTGATTTTAGCAAATTCCTTAACTTATTATTTGAGGAATAGATTCCATCTAACGTTTGTGTTATTTCTCGAGTGTGTCAAAAATTTAATATATTCATCACAGTGATCAAGATTTTCATTGAATGTAAAATCGACTCCTTACAGTTAAAATCGAAAAGCCCCAAGGGCAGATTTTCCATATAAACCTGGCTATACCCTTTTAATTGTCGTTTTCTCCATCAAATCACAATCAAAAATGCAAAGTGTGATACATCGTTGAAAAGGTAATTTTTAGTAAAATCAAAAGTGGCAAAAAATATACCGGGTGCTATTTTGAAAAAAAAAGTCAAAGTCACTTCCCGGATAAACCGGAAGTGATTTTCAATTTTTGTTTTTTTTTCAAATGAAGGTTCCTTGAATGAATTGAAGAACATGAAATTTTCAAAGTTTCATCTTCCGAAAGGTGCTGAGATAATTCATTGGGATACTGGACACACCGGTATATTCAACCCGACCATGGCTGAATGAAAAATTTTAATGAAATCTTGGTTTGAATGCTATTTATGAACCTAAAACGAATGTAAGAGAGCAAAAATTTATATACGTACCTTGTTAAATAAATTCAATATAAAATACAAAACTTACATTAGGTTTCAGCGGAGTAGTCTTATAATCCCTAATAGAGATACTAAGGCATTTCATTGGCAATCCTAAATTAAGAAAAACCTACTTAACACGGTGAATTGAAACAATAATAAAATAACATCTTATTAGAAAATTCATTCATAACATGATTCATGTATCACATGCAAATTGATATCGAACCTAATTGGAAATATCCTAGAAAATTTTCTTCATTCACTTGAATAAAAAAATATATTAGTTTCCACTTCGAGATCATTCAGGAGGTTTTATAAAGAACACACGTCATCAATATAAAAAGGGGCAAAATATGTGAAGGCCCAAAGTCATATAATCCAATAGAAATCATAATGTTTTTTTTCATTTATTGGAATTAGTTTATTGTTTCTGTTCACGACATAACACAATACATTTGTGAATTAGAATTCATACAATCCCTGATGCAAGTAAAAAGTACTACGCTAGCATGTTTTGCTATTCATCGCAATAAGTACACGTAAAATTACGTATTACATTGTGAACAAAAAATAACCATAAAAAATTCAAACATTTTTTTTCTATAGATGAAGATTGCATGTTAAAGTGATTTCATTACCTACAACTTTGTCACTCAAATTTTTTCCATAGGACTTGTAGTTTTGTCAGAAATCAGGAATATATACCCTTTAAAACTCACAAACATCCCCACCGCTGCCTGACGTCAAGTCGTCAGTAATTTATTTTCACTTGCTTTTTTTTTAATATATTTTCTTCCTATTCCTATGGTTTTTCTTCACTTTTTTACCATTTTTTAGTGAAATAAAATTAATATTTTTTTCAGGATGCCCTGGACAACTACACTTTCCTTCCGTTCAGTTTCTTCCTGGCAATATTCTGGATTTCACTTACAAGAAAGTTCCAGAAAACCAAAAACAAGACTTTTGAGGAAATTCTTGCACTTTTCAAGCACGGCAATGGAAGGTAGGTTGCATGTCGATAGCTAGTAACAACACTTTCTTCATAAATCTTGAATCTAATTTGCACGAATAAGTTTAATCAGACACAAACTAAGCGGCTTCAGCTGTCTTATTCAAGGAACAAATTGTAGAACATTGTATTCCAGAATTGATAAATTTTTTATGAAAATGAACATCTTTACTAATCTTGTAAAATATATCAAGGAGTATCTCCAAAACGAGGATGTATTGAAAAAATTTTTACCTACACAGAAGCCAAAACTACATTAATACGTACAGAGGTGTTCTTCAAGAGGGTTCTTCTACTTTAGACTTTCTTTCGTTTGTCTGTTGCCTTATCAGTTTTTTTCAAGTCCACATAAAGGTGCAGGTCCAACATGTGTTAACCTCTTCGCACTAATAGGATCTTTTTCCAATTCCTTCAATACCACCCCAATATTCCTTCTGCTTCTAGCTAGTTGCTTTACTATTGTGGCATTCCCATGTCAGCAGAGATACCTAACTTGTTGCTGCCCCAACTTGGTCTGTCTGACCATGATGGGGCATAGACTCTTTATTATTTCTTGCTTTCGTATCGTTATATCTTCAAACATTCAGATACTTCTTGTCCCTCAAATAATGCAGGTCATTTGTCTTCTTCAGGATTTAGAAGTTCAAATTTATGTGTTGCGACTGTAATTACTAGTTTGAAATTTGAACTTCTTAAGCCTGAAGAAGAAAACAAAATTGTTCAACCATTAGTCCAAATCACCCGTTATATCTCCTTCAACAGTGGAACCAGCCTAGTTTTCAATATATCCTATCGTGTATGGAACTACTGTAAGAACATAAACTCCCACATGAGTTAGGTATATTGACTTAAATTGCAAAAAAAATACAGTTTAAATAAGATTTTTTTTATGAAAATTCATATTAATATGATTTCAAGTTGCAGGAAATAAAATTAATTTTAGCCTGTAGTCTATGGCGTATACAGGGTGGTTAAGAAAAATCGAGTGAAATAAAGAATTATATTCCCAGAGAATTCAAGCATTTTAAGACTATCGATACAATGTATCGCTCCACGCGCATCAATAACAGCTTGACATCTTCTTTGCATACTACACACGAGGTTGTTGAACATTTCTTGGGTAGGTTGATGATTTATCTAATCTTCATTGGAGCATATCCCATGCATGTTCTATGCAATTCAAATCTGGTGAGTGCGGAGGTATTGGTAAATGTGGAATACCAAGCTTCTCGAGCGCATTTTTCAACTATGGCTGCACGGTGCGATATAGCGTTATCGTCTAGCAGTTGAAAAGTTTCATTCACCAATAGCAGCGTGAAAATTTGGCAAAACATTGTCAATGACCATCTCCCTATAGTTAAGGCGGCCATATTCCCAGGACAAATTTGTAGATCTGTGCGCCCGTTGAAACATAACCCGGCCATACCATAACACTGCCCCCTCGGAATAGATGGACTTCTGGACATAGCGACGACTACGGGTATCCATGGGATGATATGTTGCCTTGCCCATTCCAGTCTTTGACGCTTATGGTCACGTGTTAATGGAACTCCTCTTAATGGATGTCCAGAATTTAGATTCACCTCTCTCAAACGTCGTCTGATGGTTTCGATGGAAACTCGGACCCCATCTGCATTTTGAAGAGTATTCCCTAGCATTCTACACGTAGATGTAGCCTTTTTTCTCGCCGAAACGGTGATGAAACGATCCTGAGCAGGTGTTTTTTTTTCGTCGCTCACCAAGCCTTAATCTTTTCAACACGGAACCTGTTTTCCTGAACCTATTACAAAGGCGAGATATCACACTGTGGCTGACTTGGAGCCTTTCAGCTACAACAACCTGCGTTAGGCCACCCTGTAGCATACCGATAGCTCTATTAGCCGCAGCGTTTATTAATTAACGTCTTGGCATATTCAGAAAACTCGTTTCAAATCGAAGCCGTTGATAAACTTACTCCATTTCAAAATAAGAACATACATGAAGCATATGCAAAAAACCAAAATTCAGAAAAAAGGCGACCAGATTGACGAAATGTCTCATACTGATTTTTATTGGATCGATTCAAGTTGTTATTGAGTTTTAGATGATTTTACAGTTTTTTTCTCGAAGATTACATACTTTTCAAAACGATTGAATCTACGATATCCCTAACTCTTTTGCAGCAGTATAAATGTTCATGCTTATTGTAGGTATAGGTATACTTATTTGGAAATGACTTGACAATTTTTGTACTGTTCAGGATGAGCTTCCGAGATAGTCGATTGTATGGGTAAGTTTGGTAGTAACCGATTTGAAGCATGATTGAAGTATTAAAAGAAAGCATTCACAATCTTCAAACCTATAATATGTTTGCTTTGAGAATATCTTATCCGGCTGAATGAACTAATACTTTGCTCATTTCTGATTTTTGACACCACTATTAACTTTGTTGTAAGGATATTATCTCTAATTAGAATTTCATTTTTGTCATTTCAACAATGATCTCTAAAACAAGCATGGCAGGTGCAAATTCTCAAGTAGAACTCGTTTTTGACATTTTCTTTTCTCATTTTAGTCCGAAGCTTTATATAGAACACAACATTGTTTTATATTACCTATGTTTTCACTTGCTCTAATTCATTTTATTTCCATATTTTTCTATTCATAAAAGTTTTTACACGTACAGAAAAAGATTGATGCCTTCCTGGATATGTTCTGCCAATAGCGTATATATAAACACACCCTTTTGCGACAACCTTGTAGCATAATATGAACCAAAGAAGATTTTTATACAAAAACACAATATTATTGATTTTATTTCATTCCCCTATAGACGATTGTTTAATTTTTATTTTATTTTTTTTTTTGCTTTTGGCAGTTCTTGTGAAAAATCAGAAAGCTTCGGAAGCAACAGTGACACAATTGGAAGAAACAAACTCAGAAACGGTCAATCCAAAGAGTACGAATGGATCAATGGCTGGAAATATAGCACTGCACCAGCATCTTTCGATAAAACTGAACGAGAATAATAATTTATTTCATTTGTTTGAAAATATTCTGATAGTTTATAATTTGTGAATATATTTGTTTTTATTATTTCCATCTTTTCTTTTCCTCACTGAATGAATCATGGCATGACATTTTCCACTGCATGGTAAGTGTTTTGAGTTGTGTATTCGATAAAATACTTGATGATGTTCGTCTGATTTTATGTTCCCTCAGGAGTATGCTCAATTGCGTGAATGATCTTGAACATCATTTGCCTGTCAACGAACAAGCTGGTCTTGTTGTAGCAGATGAGAAGAATGATCGAGATTCTTGTGAATGTTAAGTATCGGTACCTATACGTATTCTCCAAGTTATCAACATAGTGCACAGTCTGCTTATTTGAAAATGTACCTACAGTATATCCCAAATTCGCTGTGCTCTGAGGTATTTCTGCAACCGTTATAAAATTTCAAGTTAGAAATTTAGTGGCTAATTTTTTATGAAAAATTCAAAGATGCATTCAGTTTTTTGATATATGATAAACTTTGAATGTTACAGGGTGTTTTTGGTACTATTGCTTTTCAGGGGATACGGTGATGTATCTCGATAACCTCTCATGATATTTTAAAGATGAAAAATTGATTTTCTGTTGGGTTAATGTTTTTGAGTAAAACTCTAACTTATAATTTTTTGATGGCATACCCTATGCTTTATTTAACTTGCATATTTTACTCTCTACCCTTCCTTATACAAGTTACAGGTAGAGAGACAATCCAATGCCTCTGGCATTATTGTGACGCTAATTTCAAAAATTTTGAATCAAAGTTGATCGTAAGAATGAAAAACAATAACTGATCCAAAATTCCTAGAATCGCAAACATGAGAACTTGCTTGAAGCTGAGACAGTTGTCGAAGGAGCAGCAAAAAAACATGTAGATATAAAAGAGTAAACATTTTATTTCTCAAAATCAAAAAACGTTCGTCAAGAATGGTCTAGGTAGCAAATAAATGAGTGTAATTAGATGTATGAACAAAACCAAGCTCGAAATAAAGAGAATCGATAGTTCCCCTCCTCTCCCACCATTTCTCTTCTAAACCCCTTCACGTTTCTATCTTACTTGGAAGATTGGTGCTTGTCGCTGTGCGTGATAATCGGTTTCATTTCAATTGGTCGCAGACTAGAAAATTCAAGCCGGAAAATTGTTCTGGAATTCTTTCCAAGGCGAACTGAATTGAACTTTCCTCTCTTCCTATTTTTTTCAGCCATAATCGTAAGAATTATTGTGATTTGGAAAAGCCCGAAATGTCAATTTCAAAATTTATCATATCTGTATTTGTTAATTTTTCAAAGTGAAATATAAAATACAGTGAACTCTCGATAAATCGAACATCGATAGAGATAAAGAATTGAATTGATAAGTCGAACTCATAGATAAGTCGAACAGTTGTTCGGACCCGATTCATACATATCTTACCCAGTGTATTTTCACCTCAATGAGTCGAACACTTTTCTTGAGTTTACACCATTTCCAAGTGTAATTTCAGAAACCGTCAAGTGTATTTCAGATTAGTCACTTTAATTTCAGAAAGTGTCAATTGAATTTCAGATATGTCAATTGAATTTCAGAAAACATCAAATATATTTCGGATCACTCAATTGAATTTCATTTGATGTTTTCTGAAATTCAATTGACAAATCTGAATAACATTTGATGTTTTCTGAAATACAATCGACTAATCTGAAATACAAGTGATGGTTTCTGAATGTCAATTGACGATTTCTGAATTACAATTGGAAATGGTGTAGAGGGTAATAGTAGATGAGTCGAAATGCTGGAAGGGTCGTCGAGAGAACCCTCCACCTCTATAAGTCGTACTCTCTGAGTCGAACTTTTTGATCTAATGAATGAGACCGAAGAAGATTCGGTTCGCAAACATATCACACACGTGATGAATATCATATGATTTTTCGACCTCTGAGGACATATTTCCGTATCCGTATGTCAAATAAACTCTCGTTTCCTCATTGATGATGATGTCGTGTTTACTTGACTTTTTCTCTCAATGAGTCGAACTCCCACCTTAATAGCTCGAATGTTTGGTGAGCCGAACAATAGATAAGTCGAACAGCTCTTATGGTCCCTAGGAGTTCGACTCATCGAGAGTCCACTGTATTTTAAAAGAATGGAAACCAACAACTGATCCAAAATTCTTAGAATCGCAAAAGATGAGAACTTGCTTGATGCTGAGACAGTTGTCGAAGGAGGAGCAAAAAAACATTCAGATATAAAAGAAAACATTTCATTTTTCAAAAAACGTTCGTCAATAATGGTCTAGAGGTCTAGGTAACAAATAAATGAGTGGAACAGAAACGAATGAACAAAACCAGGCTCGAAATAAAGAGAATCGATAGTTCTCCTCCTCTCCCACCATTTCTCTTCCAACTCATTCACAATTCTATCTTACTCCTCTCTTTTCCTCCTAGGATATGTCCAATATTTAGATGAATCCTTACCAGGCGTGTATAAACATTTTGTGGACGAGAATCGGAAACTTTTTAAACCGTTTTCTGAAGTTCCTCAACTTCTGTAAAGCATTATCCACTGCCCAGAAAAATTAACGCACATTATGGAAACCTCAAATTTATTCTACAACTGAGGGTGTTCTTAATGATAATTATTTTTATCAGATTTATGCATGCATATGTTATCCATTTTCAACGTTTTTCTTCAATACAGATGTTTTTTCCCAACAGGAATATAAAAAAAGATGATATTATCAGATTTCGAATTTATTGGCTCCATTCTAAAATCAGTTGTTCTCGATCAATTCTAGTGATCAATAGTTTTTCTTTCGTTCGATTTCCACACTCGATCGCTATGCAACGCGGAACACGCAATTTAACCAAGAGGAATGTGCCCAAGCGGTAGTTTTGCTAGAAGAAGGTGGACATACACATGAATTTCAGGAAGGTTTGGAGTTTCCCATACAAGTGTGTCCAGAATGTTGCAGCGATTCAGGGACACAGGTATGAATGTCCGCAGACCAGGACAGGGTAGACCACGGGTAACAACTGCCATTCAAGAACGTTACTTGATAGTTTTCTTCGTTGAGACAACGGTTCGCAACCGCTCGCCTCCTTCAAAATCAGCTTGAGCAAACTCATGGGGTGCAAATTAGTACTCAGACAATAAGAAATCGCCTCAGAGAATATGATTTGAGGCCTCGTGTCGCGGCAAGAGGTCCAGCTCATACCCCAGCCCATCGAAGGGCGCGAGAGAGCATATCCATTGGGGGGAGGCCGATTGGGAAAGAGTTGTCATCACAGATGAGTCTAGATTCTGCCTCTACCATTGTGATCGACGTTCCCCCTGTATACAGACGTCCACATGAAAGATATGCTCAGTGCAATATCCTGAATACTACTGTTTTCGGGGGAGGATCGATTATGGTATGGGGTGGAATATCTTTGACTGCTCGCACAGACCTAGTGGTCGTTGATAATGGAGCTATGAATGCTGATAAGTGTTTAAAGAACATTCTTGAAGAGCATGTAGTACCATTTGCCCCATACATTGGTGAAAACTTCATTTTTATGGACGATAATGCCCAGACCCCATCGTGCGCGCATCGTTCAGGAGTACCTTGAAGCGGTTGAAATCTCTGGAATGGAATGGCCAGCAAGATTCCAGATCTCAATCCGATTGAGCAGTTTTGGGACAACCTCAATAGAAGGCTGAGAAGTTCAGAAAATCATCCAATTACTCTTAATGACTAAGGAATCCAACTAGGAGAGATCTGGGAAGGATTAGATCAGACCATTTTAAGATCACTCATTTTGAGTATGAACCGTCGTTGCCGAGCTGTAATTAACGCAAAGGGTGGAAATACCAAGTATTAAATCACTT
The DNA here is from genome assembly GCA_038502775.1 of Hippodamia convergens. NCBI lineage: Eukaryota > Metazoa > Arthropoda > Insecta > Coleoptera > Coccinellidae > Hippodamia > Hippodamia convergens. Next base: position 38,749 of record JAVSIQ010000781.1, on the reverse strand, counting down.
ATCAGCATTTTAGTATTTTGCAAATTGTTCATTTCTCTTCTTTCACATAAGATTTGGTGAAATCCTGAATTTTCTTCCATTTAACAACCCATTAGCGCCGGAAATAAATTTTTTTTTTCGATTTTTGAAATTTTTTTTGATAAAGCCCTCTAGTTTTTTCAAAATTGATGGTTGCCATATGGCAACCCTAGGCGTTTGTGATCACTCATCGGGAATATTTTATTTTTAGAGGAAATACTATTTTACTGATAGGATATATGAAATTTTTTGAGATTTTGATAGTTTCAAAACATTTTATTCATTTATAAAATATTTACAATGTCATTATACAAATATCATGCGGCATGAAACCGAAAAAAACAATCTATGCAGAGTCCAACATCGCATTTTGAACACATTGTTCTCATGATCGACTTACATCCACGTCTAGCGCACTCTTTTTGTCTTTTGTGTATTTCACAAGATCATTGAATCTTACGGAATTGGAAATCCGACTATCCCTGGAAAAAGAACAAGAGGATGAGCGGTTTCCTGGTCCTTTCGCTGTTACCCCATACTTTTTCAAATAGCTGTTGACCCACTTCTCGTTTCAATTCGAGTTGCGAACTTTTTGGTCTTCCTGTTTTTATCGTACAGATCCCAGATATTTTGCATAGCTACGTCTAGCAACCATGAAAAAATCAGCCAATACCATTTTCTTACTACTCCTATCCGGTCAGCGCATTATAACTGAGTATAAGCGCCTAGGGTTGCCCATATGGCAACCCACGAAATTCAACTGAAAATTTTTCCAACTAAAATTTTTTTGTGATTTTATTTAGCCTATTAGGATTATGAATTGAAGTTTCAAGATTCATATTAAAAAAAATTATGACAAAAAACACGGCGCAAATAGAGAATATTTCACTTACACGAACTTAGGTTCCATGTTTTTACCGATTCACGAAGAACTCAAAGTTTCACAACTTCTGGAGGCGGAACGAGTGAGTTTTACAGAAAAAATTCTTGTTACTGGTAAAATGAGGTACATTTGTGTATCAAGTAAACCAACCAACCGCCAACTTTCTAGCTACAAATCTGCGCATCTGATATCACTTTGAAAAACACCCCGAAAGCGTTGCCATATGGCAACCGTAGGCGCTAATGGGTTAATGTGTCTTGTTTCATTCAAAACCTTCCGAGAGAACATAAAAAATAAAAAATAAGTTTAAAAGTCAATGTAGAGTTAACTTTCATTAAAATTGTAATTTTCAGAATGTGCGTCAATTTTTTTTGCGCAGCGTATTTTTCTTCAATGATTGTTTGAAACTAAAGAGTGATAATTCCAGCAGGTTCAGAAATTCGAGCCGTACGGGCACAGGGGACGGCATCTGCAGACCACCTCCGCCACTGCCACCAACCACGTTTTCCAAACAGCGCTGTTTGACAATGGGAAAGCCACCTTAGTATTGCCGATTTCGCACTCTTACCAATCCCGAACCCACTCCGAGCGCTCGAGGAGTACCTTCTGGACGAGATCTCTGAGCGGGGCCGCGCGTGCGCGGCCTTCCTGCGCAATTCCCTGAACAAGCGAATCGCATGTACAGCTAGAGTGCGCGTGGTGCGGCCAAAGGATCGTTAGTGCTCGAACTTCAAAGTAGATCAGATTGTAGGAAATTGATCGTCCTGTTGCCGAACACAACTACCGCTCAAATTGATACGCAGAATATTTTGAAGAATCCTCCGAACACCGTGCAAAGACGAAACGAGGAAAAACAATCATTATATTTAGTATTTTCAACATTCGAAAGATTTTGTAAATTTTGATTGCATATGTGAGCGAAAAGGCATTTACTTGCAACGTTTTATTCTTATTTTAGTGTCGCAGCGCTTTAATGGCTTATTACAGTCTGTTAAGATCACAATGGCTTATATTTTAAACTATATGGTTACGAACTCAGAAAGTTCCTTCTTTGTGATTATCTTTTAACTTACGCTATAGTTCAAAAATGCCAATTTTTCATGGAAATTCCTTTGCATTACATAGTAACTTTCTTTCGAAGTTAACGAATTTAATTTCCATTTACCGATTTTTTTTATTTAAAAGTGATTAATATATGAAAAAAAATACAGAAACAAGTCTTAGGTAGGTTTGCTATTATGTGGGGGAAATTTCTATAAGTTATTCAACTACTCCCAATTTTGATCTATCAAGAGTTGGGCTTTTCACATGCTTATTGTTTCGCAAAAATTTTCAAAAATAAGAAATTTTTGATTCCTCTTGTTTCGTACTTGTTTTTTCTCGACTTTGGAAGTGTTTTCAAAGAATTGCAACAGTGTGCACATAAAGAATATCATAAAATGAGAAAGTTGTTATCCCATATGTATAATTACTCGAGGAGAGATACTCGAAATAATGGCATTTTTTGTATTACTTGGGATTTTCGAGAAATTTCCATGAAAAAATTGATACAATAGGCCAATGCAACTTGGGTAATAACATTCTGAAATCAAAATTTTTTCCAATTAAAAATCTTTCTCTTCTAATGATAAATGCCTCTGCGCACCACTTAAATTTTATTTGTAACCTAATTATTCACTGCCATCCCTATTATAAATGTGCGGATAGCCCAAAAACGTAAATATTCTAATTAACTCTCTAATTTGAAAACACGGGACGTCTATTCTAAAAACAATTTAGAAAATCAAAGTTTCGCAATTGTAAGTGAATTATCTAAATAGCAGTTTTCAACTTTGGTGAACTTATTTTCCTTGTGTTCCGAGTGTGATTAAAAAACAAACAGGTGCTCAATTTTGAATAGTGCAATCATTGTTACAGTTTTTGTAGATTTCTTGCCTTATTTTTGTGGAATGGATAAGTCAAATGTGGATACTTCCTCAGAAAATCATATTGAAGAAATAAATTCATAATACCCTCATCTAAATTAAAAAACTTTCTGTTATTTCGTAACCTTTTTTGTTTAGGTTTATTATGACCCCATTTATCAATTATAACTCTCGTTTTGATTGTGGGTATCTATCACTTGCATTCCATCTCAACTTTAGTTTATTGAGGATACTCATTTCTTCCCGAATTTTTTTCAGAATAAGAAAGATACATAAATATCAATTTCTCTAACTGATGTTAGAGAAGTTAGTATGTATCCACACTATTACACTTAGATAATATGAACTCTCACTGTTTATAATCAAAGTATATGTCACCATACTGAAATTAAAACTAATCTAATCTTTCAATGGCATCTAGATATTATGATGAACTTTTTCAAGTTTTCTGAGGAATTGTCCACAGTTTCAAGTTATTATAAATTCATTATTCGAAATATTGATATGTACAGCATGTAACATTTTTTAGAGGATAGATTTCAAACAGTATCTAACCATAATTTTAACAAAAACTGCGCATATAGTTATAGGCGAAACTAGTGGTTTGGGGATAGAACAATATCCCCGAGACGGAAAACATTTCAAGTAATTCAGAGAGGAGGAGGAGCTAAATCTGTTTCAAAACGACTATTAAAATGACAATTAGTATGTAAGGTTATAAGGCTTTTCTCTGAATTTGGTATTGGATCTCCACATATACCTCATTCCAGAAACCTTGAAACGAATCAATCACTTATTTATTTTCAGAAATGGAAGTAGCCCTCGAATATCATTGAATAATAATTAAATGAAATTAATCAGAAGATATTGATAATACACACCATATACACATTCCTTTAAGACCAGTTTCTCATGGCTCTAATGATCTTGCTTCAATTAGTTTGCATTTTTCTTATCCATTTCAATATTTTTACTTTTTGTTCCATTGTTATTCACCGCATTGACTTTATTCAGAGGGAGTAGTAACAATCAATAGAAAAGGTTATCATGTTTTTTTCATTTGATTATGCTTTCAGCTACGAAATTTATTACGATTTCACTATTTCTTTTGAGTTATCAAATTGTGTTATAGTATATAGTAGCAATCATGAAATGAAATGGAATTGGTTTAATTAAGAATTGATTACAACATCCTTCTGAGAAAAGCCGCAGTAAATTCACAGCGTAATTTGAGATAGAGAAAGCAAATGATTATTCTAAATGTAAATACTGTTGAAAATAATTTTAATCGTATATTGTGAGAATGTAAGTGTGAGAAGGGTAACTTTTCGTTGAGCAGTTTATAAAAGTTGATTGTGTGATTGAATGACAGCCTTTATTGGTATTATCTTGGATAAAGTCGTAGATATTTTGAATATAATATGTCAAATTCTTTTTAAAAATTGTTTTAAATTACTAGAGATTGATTCGAGAAAAAATTAACAGAAAAATAGAAGAAAATAGCGAATCAATTCTCGTGGAATTATATCAAGTTATTTTTAGTTTCAGTATACATTTAATTCTTTGAAATATATTATGTTGGAATTTTCAAATTGGTCACTGAAGTGACTATGTATGCCTAAATTTGAAGGTTATTTTTTAGTATAAACCAAGTGAATCACTTGTAAAATATCCTGGACGCAATAAATTCTATCTCTATAAGACTTCTCAATATTCACTCCCCCAGTTTGAAATCAATGTCGAAAAAATTGAAGGTAGATTAGAGTGATCAGTCTATTGTATCTTTCTTGTTTCTTATCCAAAAGACTGAAGGTACCGATTCGTAAAAAAGGAACAAATTCTTATTTATCTCACGTTATATTCAAACCTGACAATATTTAAGATTATTGAATGATAAAAATGAAACTTTTTATATAAATTATTGAATCTGCTTATATACAATCACCAGTCGTTATTCAAGTCTGAAAATAATTTGTCTTTAATTTGTTTCCTCGGATTTTCTTTTATGTCTGTTTGCACTGCACCAATTTGGCCGAGTAAGTATTCCAATTCTGAAAAAGCAATTAATGTGAGAACAAATTTATTAAGAAAAAATAGAGGGTTCTAAGCCTAAGTAAACCAACTTTGTATATTTGAGGAATTGAAGCTTGAAACCAAACAGAATCTATTGATTGAAGGATAATTTAATTTTAACAGGTGCTAACAAGGAAATGCACCCTTCAACAAATGTTAAAATTCAGATAGGTCACAGTTTTTTTTTTAATTCCATCAAAATTTGATATTTCTAAGAAAGTTGGTTTATTTTGACACTTAACACCTCAAACATTGAAAGACAGAAAATTCTGCAATTCTGCCTACATAGAGGGGAACAATGTATTTTTGTATTCATCAAAACAACGTAAATTATCATCAGCTATTTCCTTCAATTTACTCTAAAGTTAAAAAATGAAATGTTAAAATGTAACAAGCTTACCATCTTGGCTAAGATCGGCATGCCTGAAGTCAGGAGGACCTGCTAGTTGCTTCTTCAAGTCTCCTTCATAATATACGAATATGGTCGGCAAATTTCTATCTGGATAATTAGGGATACAAGTTGTTGAGATTGATTTGAGAAATTTTACCATTGGGAACTTATGTGCCAAGTTTTTGAGGTGTTCATTGATGAGCGAACATAATGGAATTCTGAAATGAATTAATTAAATGAAGAAGAAATTCTTTTTGAATTGTAGAAAATGTTTGATATATTGACAAACTATTTTCTTTCAGTTTTCGTTATTAATTGATTAGGATGTATTATACAAGTCAATTGAGATAATATAACGCTTATTTTGTTTCTCAATACTGAAATCAGGGCATTACTAAATTGAGATAATTCAAGAATACACTAAATGGTCTCAGGATCCAACAGCATTGTTTCATGAGGTTAGTTTTGAAACATTACAGGGTAATAAAAATGGTGGATGCGCTAGATATAATTTTTCAGAATGCAGTAAATAATCAAAACATTTTTTTCTCATTGGATATTCACAAATCAATTCAATTTTCTATCAATATAATTTTCTATTAGGAAAAGTTAGACACTGAATAGTTATATTAAATGAATTATTTTTGTTGTTGTAAGAAAAGGAATATGACATTTGTAAAAAGTTTCTTAATATTATGGGAAGAAGTAATATGATTACCCTTGTTTGTATAAATGCAGAACCACCCATATTTCTTTTCCAGCTTTATTCACTTCTTCCACATAATCTTGAGCAGAAATTTCACCAACTGATCCAAATTTCGCCTTTTCCAACATACTTTTCATTTCCTCTATTCTCTTATTGCGGTATTCTAGAAGAATTGCTTCGTCTTCTGAATCTTCTAGTTCATCTAACTCGTCCAAATTCAATCTGTCTAGGTCGACACCATCTTCTTGAAACAAAGCAGATTAATAAAAGTCTATCTCCGTTAAGTCTTCAGAAATTAGAAATATGTGAACATACCTTTCGTTTTTTCAGTGATTGTTTCCTCTAGTAAGGAGACTATTTGGTCTTCAGTTATTTCTGCATCTTTTTTAGGAGGTATGATTCCTTTGGCTCTGAGGACATCATTCCATTGGGTATCTTCATTAGGGTCCTGAGGCAATATACAAATCAGATGATTTATAAAAATTTTATCAATCAAACAAACCTGCATTGTGGAATTTTATGGTGTTTTCGGTTAGAAATTTAGTAGGTTAGATTATGAAGGAATGACTCATTTATGAATTTCCACTTCCAGTGAACTTCTCCAGTGAAGTTTACCGATATTTATAATTTGTATCCGTATATCGTATACATTTCCCATAAAAGGCAAGGCTTATGTTTGAAATTGAGGTTGACATTTAACATAGAACTAAATATCTTTTTCTTAGATAGAAATAGATGACGAGTGCTTCATATCTTTACGATCGTCTTTCGGATATTCCGTTAAAAGTTAATAACTATTTATTTTTTCAACATTCGAAGATTTGTTTATTAATTTAAATTTGAACTTCCAAGTTTTTCTATGATTCATTACAGGGTCGGATTGAGCTAGTTACTTTGGTATCAATTTTGTGGCAATTTTAGGCTTACAGTACTGTATTGATCAAAATTTTAATTTCCCACAATGTTAATTATTTGCAGATAATGTTCTACTATAATTTAATTAGGAATTAGGAGTTTTAAGTCACTCTAAACAACGAATTATTATTTTTAGGTGGGGAATTGGGGATTGTCATTGTAATTGAAGATTGATCTGGATAGGCTGGTAAAAGTACTTCATTTTATCATCCATTATCCGGATCACACGGTAGTGAAACACACACAAATTTGTTAATATCTAAGCTGTGATCTCAGGTGTCGCCCAACTGAAAAAATCCCTAATTTTCTTCTAAAGGAAATTGGGTTAACCGATCCTGCTCTTCCGGTGGAGGCTGCAGCCTCATGGCTCCCCCCCTGGCTGTGCCACTGTCAATCATTGCCGTAACTAGAGTTTAGTCATGGGGGTTTAACCACCAGTACCAGTCAAGAAAATCTTTCCCCGTTACGCCTATTCTGTCAACTTGTACGATTCGTTTGCTTTCTTTTGTTTCGAGAGCCATAGATAATTATTTCAGATGGGCATTTGTCCTTCAGTTTTCCCAGATTTCTCATTTTATTGTGATTTTGTTTTAAGATATATTCGCCTATTTTCTGTAAGAAATCAGTATTTCTCAGGAGATTGTATTTTGTCATGGTTTATTTAATTACATTATGTTAGGTAGTTTTGCAAAACGAATCTATTCGTTTGTATTTATGTTTCATTAATTATTTTCAGTCTTTTTTGAATTATCAATATTTACCTACATTTATTTCAGTTATTAATTAATTGACTGCTTATATTTATACTATATAGGTATTTTTTTATCTAAGGTGTGTATGAAATAAAATTTAGAAAAATCATTTGACTATTTTATATGTAGCAAGAGTAGTGGGCCTCTTATTTGTTTTGCGCATAGACCTCCCATTTTATCCTGTGCGCAAGGCTCCCAGTTAGGTTTATCCGATACTGACTATAGCTAAAAACATAAATCACCATGAACGGCCTTATTTGGATCATGGTGAATATAATGAGGCCATTTAAAAAAAACAAGTGGAAGAATTGTGTAGAAGTGAAAAAAACATATTTATTTTATTGTTATACTAGATTTATATCACTATAGAACTTTTTTTATAACGAAACACAATATGGCTGAAAAATATCTCATTTAATATTTGACGATAAAACGGTGTCCTGTGCTGTACGAGCAGACACTAGATTCACTAGATGAATAACTTCTTCAAGACAGGAATAACATTCCATAGGTACCTAAGCTCCATTAGTGAACAGATCAGTAATCACATTTCATGTCTATGTAATCTGATACTTTTTTTTTACAAGTGTCTTAATAATAATTATGTGTGAGTATATTGACATTTAATGACAAATTAATTTTTTTATATTCGATTACTCTTATTTTAAAAGATTTCCTGAAGACCCAATACGTCGTATTTATTGGATGTATTTTGTGAACAGAGAACCTGGCAACCTTCACCTATGTATTCATTTTACAGCTGCATATTCAGATTGTTTCAGAATGCTTATTATTAGTTCCTTTGCAAAGATATGCTATTTCTACAAAAGGTGAACGAATACCTGTATTATTTCACATATTCAAATGAATAGGTATTGAATTATTCTCATCACCTCTTTTCAAGGGCGGTCCTAAGAAAGGAGGGGGGAAGAAGGGCTAATTACTCCCCCCTCCCAGAACACTTCAACCAATTCAAATTTTTTGATCCATGTATGAAATAAAACTAACAAATATATAATACTTATTATGATTAGCAAAAAAATTCAATAGAAAACAAGAAAATAAATTAAAACATTTTGCCACATGTCTCCAAAATGTTGAAAATTTTACAATTAGCCATTATCATGAATACTGACCGAATGGTTTGAGTGCATTTTTTCATGTCAAAGATAAGCATATCATTTTGGGGGGCAAAGGGTTTTCAGTGGCAATTCTTTTACCTTTCTTCATTTTGAAAGTTATACATCAAATTGGCCTCGATACCATTGAAATATACAGGCTGTCCCACCAGAAGTGTCGTTTATTGGAGAAAAATAACATTGCGATCACTTTCAAATTTTGTTTGAAGATATAAGCCAAGTTGACATTCATTTATGACAAGGCGACCTAATTTTTTGTGGTCCGCAGAGGGGCGCTGGAAAGCGCCAAAGCGAAAAAACCTCTTACTGATGGATTGTGCCATCAAACTGGCAGTTTAGTGAAACAAAAATGCCGAAAAATTCGAAGCAGTCTCTATATCGCATCAAACGAGTAGACCATATTGATCAATATAGGTATATTTAAAAAACTGTATAACTCAGTTGAAAAGGGTGAGTATTTTTCGCTATCCTTAGTTGGAAGTACTGATCTATCGGATATCAGCCAGGTTGTAATTTTTGTCAGAAACGTTCATAGGAGATGCTTGATTTTGAAACTGTGAATAAGGTGCTATCGGACCACGGGGTGTCCATGAATGTTATTCCTATATTGTCACTGATGGAGCCAGAGCTATGACAGGAACTGGAATCGGATTTGCAGGACTCTTGAAATAAAACCACATATAAACAGTCAACAGTCTTGTGATATACAGGGTCTTTCACGAGGAACCTCACCCATATTTATACGGGAAACTACTGAACGTATTTTCATGAAATTCAGCACTTATAAGTATTTCACGATGCTGATGAAATCTAAAATATTTTCAAGGCATGAGCACCTCCGGTTTTTCCGGAAATGACGTCAACTTCCGTTTTTCAAATTAGAACACCATTTTTTTTATTGCAGAAATAGATTCCTTAGAAAATTTCAAGTTATTTTGATGTAACATTTTTCAGTTTTGGTTGGAAAATTCTCTCTGAGCGGGAAAATTCGAAAAAAAAATCGAAAATAGAGCTCCGCTGAAACAAGAATAACTTCGAGGTTTTTGGATGGAAAATTTTCATTTTTGGGATTTTTCAAGATGTAAGATTGATGTATCCACTTTAAAAATCGAAATCGCAATTCATGATACAGGGGGTGAAAAAATCGCTTTCAAAGTTAGGGATGACAAAATCGTGAAAAATCAATTTTTTCAAATTAGAACCCCATTTTTTTATGGCAGATATTGAATCTACGTTAAAAAATAATGTGAGTGTATGCATCACACCCTTGCCCTAAAGTGGATATTTTCTGAGTTATTCACAAAAAACTGTTTTTCGTCTTGAATTTTCAGCTATTTCTTTCCCCTTCACGCCAAAAAGATGAAATTTTCAGGAACTGTTACTTAAACCATGTTTTAGATTTTACTACCCTAATATGCAAGAGAAAAAAGTTACCGGTTGTTCCTAAATAGATGGCGAATTTTGATTCGAATTTGTATCCGAAACCTCTTCATTTCAACTAATCGGCCATCGGTTTTCTCTCCAGTGATAAATAAATAATTCCTTATGAACCATATGCAAAAACTTACCATGTTTTACATTCTTTTTTTTTAATGATAGATATCATTAAATACATCTGCCAAATTCCTCTTTATTCAGTAGCATTTTGTGTTTACTATTAATTTGGTGATAATTCGTATTAAGTTATAAAATCGATCACTATGCCTAATTTTACCAATGAAGATTATTTAAATCTCATTCTACTTCATGGAGAATGTAATAAAGTTGTAGATAGAACGATTCGACTGTTCATTGAGAGGTTTCCTGACCGACCCAGACCAACGAGAGATACCATTAACAGAACCATGACAAACTTGAGAAATGTCGGATCTTTCGTTAAGAAAACTATACACAGAGAAAAAAGTGTAGTAGAAGATGAGAACAACGAAATTACAGTTCTTGCATATTTTCGTGTGAATCCTCAAAATTCTATCAAAGATGCCGAGATTGATCTGGGATTATCTCAATCGAGTGTTTGGAGAATATTAAAAAAACATAAAATGCACCCATATAAATTCAATAGGGTACAGCATTTGAAGGAAACTGATTTCGTCAGGAGAACAGAGTTTTGCGAAGCTATGATGATTCGATTTCAAGAGAATGAAAACTTTTTGGACTGCATAATTTGGACAGATGAATCTAAATTCACAAAGAATGGTTCTTTCAATAGGCATAACAGTCATTATTGGGATGAAGAGAACAACCACCACTTCAGACAATGGAACTTTCAAGAGACCTGGAGTTTCAATGTTTTTTGCGCCATCAAAAATAATGCAATTCTCGATGTTCACATTTATGATGGGACTTTAACTGGTAAGATAGAACACTACACATGTTTGCATAATTTAAAGAATGTTCTCCCTTAGGAGATAGATATTCTGACATATTGACTCAAATAATTGAGCCGCTAGTACAGAACCATAATGACTTATGGTATCAACAAGATGGCGCGCCTCCACACAATTCACTCAATGTGTCAAATATCCTCTACAGGATATTTGAAGATCGATGGTTGGCGAACAATGGTCCACATCTTTGGCCACCACGTTCTCCCGATTTAACTCCTTTAGATTATTATGTTTGGGGTAGGATAAAAAATATTGTCTACTCAACTCCCCTGACTGATAAAGAGGACTGCATAGAACGAATCAGAAATGCGTTCAGGTTTGTTTAGATTTTTAGATTCATAGTTTTGAAACTCAATTTGGTTTTTAAACACTTTTGCAGATCTCTTCCTCCCGATGAAATAAGAAGAGCAACGCACGAAGCATTCCTGAGACGTATAAATAAATGTCTAGAAATTAACGGTCAAAACTTTGAGCATCTTCTCTAGTTATAACTGCGAGAGTTTGCCATGGTTCTCCTAATAGTAACTTGAAGTCGGTTTCAAGAAGGGGTGAAAAATCTACAGCATGGTTCAAATAACAGTTCCTGAAAATTTCATCTTTTTGGAGTGAAGGGAAAAGAAATAGCTGAAAATTCAAGACGAAAAACAGTTTTTTGTGAATAACTCAGAAAATATCCATTTTAGGGCAAGGGTGTGATGCATACACTCACATTATTTTTTAACGTAGATTCAATATCTGCCATAAAAAAATGGGGTTCTAATTTGAAAAAATTGATTTTTCACGATTTTGTCATCCCTAACTTTGAAAGCGATTTTTTCACCCCCTGTATCATAAATCGCGATTTCGATTTTTAAAGTGGATACATCAATCTTACATCTTGAAAAATCCCAAAAATGAAAATTTTCCAACCAAAAACCTCGAAGTTATTCTTGTTTCAGCGGAGCTCTATTTTCGATTTTTTTTTCGAATTTTCCCGCTCAGAGAGAATTTTCCAACCAAAATTGAAAAATGTTACATCAAAATAACTTGAAATTTTCTAAGGAATCTATTTCTGCAATAAAAAAATGGTGTTCTAATTTGAAAAACGGAAGTTGACGTCATTTCCGGAAAAACGGAGGTGCTCATGCCTTGAAAATATTTTAGATTTCATCAGCATCGTGAAATACTTATAAGTGCTGAATTTCATGAAAATACGTTCAGTAGTTTCCCGTATAAATATGGGTGAGGTTCCTCGTGAAAGACCCTGTATTGTATTGTTCACCAAGAGGCGCAATGTGGAAAATTGTCCAATCAAATGGATGTCATGAAAGTAGTTGTTGAAATAACAACATTATGCGAGAGGGCAATCGTTCTCTGAAAATTTTGAGATTTTCGAGCCGAAGCAGAAGTTACATATGGCGAACTGTTATTTTCACACCACCATCATTTGAAGAAATGAAGGATTTTATTTGAAGAAGTTTCATATCAAATTCGGATAAAATGCATCGAAAATACTGCAGAAGGAGTCGAATTTTAAAAAATTGTAAGAAAAGTTTTTGCTCAGCCCCGTCAGAATGTAGGTAGAGCACACCTCCAACTGGAATCGAAACTTAGGCTTACAGTGGGTTTAATGATGGGAAGCACATATCTCAAAAAGTTACAAATTTTTTTAATGCGGCCCCTCCGCACCGGAATTTTTCAAAATGTGGCCCTTGAGGTACGTGAAGTTGGACAGCCCTGATTTATGATATATTTTTAAATATCAAAAACTTCCGCTTTCACCGGAAATGGTATCAACTTTTTTATTTCTAATGGAACATTTCCTATTGCAATCTAGAGCCGTTTTCGTTCACTGTTTTTTGAAAAAAAAAATATAAATTGAGGCTTGTAGGTAGATCACTGAAGATCCAATGAAAGCGAACCGCATTATTTCCGATTTGATTTTTGAAATGCGTTACGGGGAAGATATTCAACATCACTTTATAAGGAACATGAAGTTTTGATATACTGGAAGGTAAAATGAGAGTCCCAAAGTTGGAATTCAAAAATAGCCAAAAAGACAATTTTTTCAAATAATTTGGTAATTTTTTTCACTCAATTATCAATTTGTAAGGAAAAAATAAGTGGAGTTTTTCATATATATATATATATATTTTATATATATATTTTCGAAAAGAGATTCGTATTAAAGGGTGAACACTGATTATATTCAAAACCTGACATACAATATTATGCTCGTAGCTAACAGCTATAACTGAATATCTTGAAAATGGTACATTATAGATAAAGGGAACCATAGAAAGACTCCACTTACGGTAACCCATTTCAAAAACAACTCCTAGAAAATGCGTTGCGCCTTCGTTGAATCCTCAGTCTTCTACAAGACTCACTTTGTAATTTAAAAAAAAAAAAACAGTGGATAACTCGAAAACGTCTTTACAACAAATTTGAACTGATTGAATGATTATTTCTACATAATCTTCTAATGAGCACTCCCGGTGGGACACTCTTTGTATATATTTGTTGGAAAAAATTACCCTCCTCCTAGAAATTCACCATAGAACCGCCAATGCCTTTTTAAATAAAACTCTGTTTTTCTTGTTTAAGGAGGAAGCAGTCAAACCTTTGAAAGTTGAAATTATTTCCGAGCTTTCAAGAAAAAGTAAACATGAAAATAGTAATAATCCAAATGAATGCCATAATCAATTTATATGGGTCCACGGAACTTCCATCGGGAGGACTTTTCAGACGATATCAGATTTTGTAGCTGAAAGAAGGCATAGACCAGTTTCTGTCTTATTTGACCTCATCTGTATCGCACATCTCTAACTAATTTCAATCATGAATGCAGTGTTGCAAAACTGCCCTTCAATCTTGAGTGGAAATAGAAATTTTTCGTGGGTGGGGGGCATAACTTAGGTGGGTTCAGACAAATTTTCGAATTCAGTGATTTTTAGATGAATTTTTATTAGCTCTGAGAGGTGCACGGTGAGACTCCCAATTTCTGCCTATGCCTTCAATCAAATTATCAGACAGTACATTGGACGATAATTTATCTGGAGTTTGTGTGAAAAAACTTATCAATATTCATCTGACAGATTGAGCACAGGTGGACACATATTAACTTGAGCAGGAAGTGTTGGAAAAGTCCTTAAGATCTTCCAAAATTACAATCTTGATTCGAACAAAAAATGATGAATTTGAATGTTCGAAAATTCAAAGAGGTATTAGGTACAGGGTGATTCACTTATCTTGGTAACCCCAATTTTCTCGAAAACTACATAATATTTTTTCATTCTGTGAATGGCGTTCGGAACAAGTCAATGTTGTCTTGAGATGAGCGTAAAAATCTTCGAAAAAAATGACGCCAGGCTTCGCGGCGTTATAAAAGATTTTTTTCCACGAACATACCTTTTTATTATGTTATTCGAAAGATAATTCCATTCTGAATCTTTTTTTCGAATACAATTTTTTTCCATTTGGAACCGTCAGCGATCTGCAGCGTGTTTTATGTTTATTCTATTCCATTTATTTTTTTCTGTTTTGTGATAGTATGCCTTCATTTGGAGACATAGATATGATTTTGTGTCTTGAATTCAAGAAGGCTAGTTTTCTAAAACAATGTCCTTCTTCAAATAAGACGAAATATGTGGCTACAGCAAGATGGGGCTCCATGCCACAAGGCTGCCATTGTCAAGAGACATCTAGATCAAGAATTCGGAAATAAATGGATAGGAACCAATGGAATAGAATAAACATAAAACGCGCTGCACATCACTGACGGTTCGAAATGGAAAAAAAATTGTATTCGAAAATAGATTCCGAAATGGAATTATCTTTCGAATAACATGATAAAAAAGGTATGTTCGTGAAAAAAAAAGCGTCGTAATTTTTTTCGAAGATTTTTACGCGCATCTCAAGACAACATTGACTTGTTCCGAACGCCATTCACCGAATGAAAAGATATTATGACGTTTTAGAGATAATTGGGGTTACCAAGATAAGTGAATTAACCTGTACATCGTATGTCATAACGTAGACTCGAAAGCCATAATGAAATACCCACGTTCAGGAGGGCCTCCAAAAATTTATCTCTTTCTGTGAAGAGTATCCCCATATATCCCCTTGATTTGAGTGTCGTGCTTCCCCATTACGTGCAGGAAGTTATGTGTGGGACGGACACTCCTGCAGGGGAGGGGGAGTGGACCGGAAACCGATGTTTATGACAATTAGCACCTGTAAACATCGCCAGTCGGCCATCTATTGGACACTAGTATCCGATTGTAAGTCGAAAGGGGTGGAAGCTGACCAGCGGCGCACCGTTCCTCGGTTATTCTTACTTCCCACAAAGTTAATTCTTTCTGAAGCACACAGTATTCAAATCTCTTGATGTCTCTCCTCTATAATTTTTTTCACAACTACTGGTAATATTTGGAACCGAATTTTTTTCTCATTCAAAGGTTTTATTTTTATGATTATGGATCCAAATTAAACAGAAATCAATGAGCAAATGACAAGATTTTGATCATGCAACCTGATCATTATAGAAAAAATCAAAGAGACTATTTGTATTTTATTTATTTTTTATTTATTTATTTACTTCATCATACTACGTACATAAAAAAAAAATTAAGTAGAGTAAGATGATGAATTCATTCTCACAATAAACAATTGTGGAATCTGTCAAGGTAAAGAAAAAGTGATAATAAACCTGAAATAGGCACATATACAACACAAATATAAATGTTCACTAACACATAATGTTGTGATGTACCCCGCTAGGGTTGGTTCGGTCAATCGTCATACAGCAGAGGGATGGTAAATTATACACTGGAGTCTCATCGAGGGTGTTTATTTCTTAGACACAGATACACAATGAATGAATCATTCAATCAATGAGTTCAGTTCAACTCTGCTTTGTTTTGTTAGGAGGATATTTTATATATTTACATCGTTTACTGTTATTAAACAACAGCAGGTATTCATAACTATGGGTATAAACAATGTGTATAGGTCTTCATCACGTTTTTAGGATGATGTAAGGTTACTGGAACAGTTGAGACCTTGTTGTCTCAAGTATGATAAATATACAGGATGTTCCTATTGATACATACTACAATGTATATACACTTCAACAATCACATTCCACAGTGAAAAATTCATCCACACTGTAAAAGCAGCACCGAAGCAGGTATTCTTTCATTACCCGTTTGAATTTTGTCGTATTCATATTTTTCACTCTATTCGGCAATCTGTTGTAGAGTTTCGGACCAAGACTATCAGGATATATTTTTGTTGTGGTGAGTCTTCTGTATGGTAAGACGAGACAATTTTCACCCCTCGTATTGTAGCTGTGAAAAGTAGAGTTTTTATTGAATTTTTCCTTATTTTCGTGTACGTACGTCAGACAAGCTAGAATGAACAAGGATGGAACAGTAAGTATTCTCTCTTTTCTAAAATGTTCTCTACAGCTTTCGTCATTTCTTCTTGTTGGATAAAACTAACAACCTGGTCAATCATTCAGTAGATGTGGATCGTATTCAGATTGATTTGTTATTGAAAAGGAAACGGATATCAGGAAATTTCAAAATGAAGCAGATAATAGCTATTTACATACCAAGGAAGGAAAATAGTGTTTTTCCCCCGCAATATTCAAGGGACGAAAAAGCATTTTCCTCTCTAAGTATGTAGGTAGTTCCTTCTTATACCTTTCCCTTGAATTTCCCTTCAAAGTTATGTGACTATAGTACAATATTAAATAAGTTCAGGGTGGTCAAAACTGGTGATACATGAACTACAACTTTTCAACCCAACGAGATAGAGAAAAATGACTAGCACATAACGGTCGTTTAATGCAATCAACTGCATTTCTCTATCTTCTTTTGTTTTAGAGTTATAGTAGGCCATAACTGAAATTTGGGCAATTTCAACTTTTGTCATTATTTCCGTTTCTGTTTATGCTAGAATGTTGAAAATCTAGCAATCCAGTGGCGTACCATGTTTTTGACAAGACTCTTCCTTGCTGAGCTATAACATAAAGTTGTGTTTTTTCCTGTGGAAAAAATAGTTAATTATGACTCAGAAAGAATTATGGTGGGCTACGTAAAACAGTTCAACCCCATTTTTCTGAGTATATGCTCCAGAAAATGCTTCGACAGGTTAATCTTTTGACACCAAATAGGAATTGTTACGTATACGTATAGGTATTCATGAATAGAATTGCAAAACCTGATGTGTCATTCGAACCCAATGGAGTTTTGAATCTTAAAGGGGCTGCCATCCCGATTAGCGGTATGATCATAGACCACTGACTTCGAAGTCAAAAGGCGTCGAAAGATTAACTCTTCTAAGCATTTTCTATATCTTACGCACGGAAACATTGGTCAGTAGGTATTTTTTAACGTGGGCCACCCTGTATGATGTATACATTTCTGAAACAGTAAAAAATGATGATTGTTTCTGGGTGATAATAAACTATTGTTTCCATAAGAAAAAACACAACTTCATGTTATAGCTCTGCAAGGAAACCTTTTGTTGAAAAACATAGTACGCAACTGGATTGCTATGAAAAAAGTGTCTGTATAAGGTTTTAATTTCAACATTTTAGCACAAACAGAAACGGAGATATTGACCAAAAATGAAATCGCCCAAATTTCAATTTTGGCCTATAACTCGGAAACAAAAGAAGATAGAGGAATGCAGTTGATGGCATTATGTGGTGCCAATTGACGTCAAATATCATTCCTTAGATCTTCACTTGTGGGATTATCAGTTGAATTATAATTCTTATTTAATACTGGTCAAGTCTTTGACCAATAGATTCTTGTGGTCAAAAGAAATACTTTTTTCGTATACCATGTTTTAAAATTCAGCTTAATGAAAAAGATATAGCCATTTTAATGCTTCATAATGAGCTATGCCACCACCCCTGTAAACTCTCCACATAAGTTTATTCCGAGCATTAAATCTACCGTTGCGTACATCCAAAGTGCCCAATTTTCAGTGGCGTAGCGCAAAATTCGCCCCCCCCCCCCGCAAGATTTCAATCAGGGGCCCCCTTCTTGGGGCCTATGTTATTTATGATAAGTTTTTCCTAAAGTTTTTCAAAAGAAAAATACTTAAGAAAAAGTGTTACAAATAATATATACCTATATGAAATAACAAAAAATATCTGAATAAAATAATGTAGATTCTCATATAAAAATAACTAGAAAGAAATCAATGTGATTTGTAGCTTGAAACATTATTAAAAAAATTCTTGTTCAATGCTGAGTCGGCTCAAGTAATTCTGATTGACGTGTTTGCGACATTGAATTCTTAAGATAAATCTTAAGCTTGGGAAAAGATCTTTCCGCACTGGAATAGTTACAAAAACATTTAGAGCTATATGTGTGATTCTGCTGAATAATTGACCGTGACTCAGGAATTGGCTTATCAAAATATGAGAAATCCTTTCGTTGCTTACAAAAAATATTGTTTTTTCTCTCTGCAGTTTTCTTCTGCGAGCTTCACTCAAATATTTTCTTTTCCGATCTAACATATTTTCTGATATCTGAAAAATGATTTGATATAATAACTGCTGTTTTCTAGTTTGCATAAATAATAATTTTAAATTGAAAAAATGCGAGTGGCGTTTCTTAACGGAAAAATAAGCTCTGCAATTAATTCTAGAACTAACCTTCAATAAAATTGAAACCCTGAAACCAAAGGAACTGAAAAAGTGACTATTATTTCTGAACAAACCTCACAACGAGGTTTCGTATTCGAACACTTGTTTCTTTCATTAGACTAGAAATGGAAATGAATTAATGAAAAAATTCCATAATATTTTCCCCTTTCTCAAAAAATTATCTTGATTGGAGAATTGACAATAATTTCTGAAACATCAAATAAGCCACCGAGCCCCCAATAAAACGATCATTCGACGACGTTAAAAAAAATGCCGAAAAGCTTGACGGTATATAAAGACCCTCTGCTACGAAACTGCCAATTTTTGATTTTTCTGATATAGATTTCTTTTAAATGATTAATTACTCGAAAAATCTGAAATTCATGAGATTTCACGAAGGAAAATTTTATTTTCCAGAATGGCCAAATATTAAATTGCATTCAACTGACTTTAAATAGTTGGGTCCCTTGAATTCCTGGCATAATTATGGAATGTAATGGTAAATAATGAGCAAATTGAAAAAAAAAAACAACAGAATTTTGTGTTATATGTAGTATAAGACAAAACTAATAATTTCCACAACTCTCTGGTGTTCGGTTTTAGCGCCGCCACTGCATTTTGGATTGTCCAAGCTTCCCCTACTTTATGACGTTTGGCAAGAATAACTATTCGCTGGTTAATAGGATCAATTATCTCGAAGCACTTGAAGCACTTTGAGCGGGGTTGTTTAACATATGATGGGGTGAATACCATTAAAGTAAGAATGAGGTGCTTGATAGAACAATAATGCTCAACAATGTAACGAATATTTATGAAAATGATTCATTATCAAATTACATATTTCGACTGATTGAGATAGGTTTTCCATTTGTATTTATGTATATATCTGTTGAATATATTAATAGAAAAAGTCACTTTTGAAAATGTAAATCAAATTTACGAATCTGGTTCCTGTTACTGTATGGAAATGAATATGGCTGAATACGTAAATGCAATATGATTTCGTAAGTATTTTTGTACCTAACAAAATTGGCCATGAGAGAAGGACTTTCTTCAACTTGCTAAAATACTGACCAGATGAACTCAAGTGACATCGAGATTTTTGAAATGGAAATTAAAAGATCTTTAAGACGATGACATTCGACCTGCATCAGAATTCTTGGGGATGCAAATCCTGGAAGAAAGTTTTGTTTTTGTTATTTTCGAGTAAGGCAATGCAAATTCATTTATCTCATTTAATACATATTGATAATCATTAAAATATGAGAAATTTCGGTGTTGGCCCCTTTATTATTTAGACAAATTGATATAAACTGTGGAAAGCAATATAAAAATAAAATATAGGTAATTATTGTAAAATTTGGGAAACTTCTCTTTAGCACTTTTAATAATAAATCGAAACTTGAAATGGGGACCCGGTAATAATAGTAGTTGAGTTGAGTTCTTACATCTATATATATAGATTTAGCTCGAAAGAGTATAAGAGACAAGAGGATAAGCTGGATAAGAGGAAAAGTCACCATCGGTGGTTGATAAAAAAAATATGAGGAAATGAATAACGAGTCCAGAGTATTTGAAGCATTCCTTCAGCTTTTATGAACTTGATAGTCCATATAATGTTGCTTTAATGGACTGAACACCTGGTTGTCTGTAAAAAAACACCTGACTGCAATAGCTTATAGCTTCGTTGCTTGTAGGACAAATGGATATTTGTGATAGGCCACTTTTTTATAAATGGAATGAATTAGGTAATACGTTCTTTTCGTTATAATTCTATATGAGTACTTGAAAAAATCTCTTCTTTCGGAATAGCAGATGGTACAATATTTGGGAAATATTTTCAAGACGAATTTGTTTCAAATCTTTCAGGTATCTGACATAGAAACCTTTACAAAACTGTGAGTAATTTTGGTTTTTTCTCATTTTCTATTTGGCCAAGTACTTATACCGGGTGTTTCAAAAAAGGATTATCCCGTCTCTAGGATTGAAAGAAAACTGAATAATAATTGGGGTTTGTTCAGTGAAAAATTTTCTTAACGCCATCCGTAGTCAAGAGAAAGGGCGTTGAAAAAAAATTACACATTTTTAACGATTTTTAATGAAATTTTATACGAATAAGTTCTGGAGGCTAATACATCTAATGAATTTTTTTTTATCTCTGACTCTTGTAGAGGGCGCTGGTAACACGGGTCGTATCAAGTTAGTATAAAACTTAAATCTTTTAATATTAGATTTATCAATTCAAAGGAACTTGAACATCATTTAATTTTACACCAAAAACGTACCCTTGATGAAACTCGATACTGTGTACCCTTTTGGGTATATTTTGATTTGGAAATTATGAAGTAATAACCGATGCTGGTATAAAATAATGATGAAGTTATTAATTATTATTATTATTAATTAGTAAGCACGATAGAGCTCCACCGAACTTATATAGAAAGTGTAGTAATTGGTATAGCAACCATTTTTCGAATCGACGGATTGGTAGAGGTGCAGAAGCTCTGATTCATTGATTTCCTAGGTCATGTGATTTTAATCCCTTGGATTACGCAGTTTGGTCTTATGTTAAAAAACAAGTTCATGCTACAGCTACAGAGGTTAATTCACCCCAAGAATTGAAAAACAGAATTCAACGTCATTTTAATGACCTTATAGCTGACTCCCAATCATTGAGAAGATTAATGGATTTTTCAGACAAAAGGACAAACTTGTGTATTCGTGAAAATGAAGGAAGGACATTTTAAACACCTACTCAAATAGGTGTAATACTATAATTTTTCTATTTTATGGTATTAGCTCTTTTTTATTTTCATCTTGTGATTTTTCGTTTAATTAATACTTTTTTAATTACTTCTTACTTACTTTTCAAATCAAAATATTCCGAAAACGGTACACTTCCAAAACATAAACATAAAGTTTTATTACAATGTTGCCAGTAGTTTTGGCATATATTTAGAAAATGTGTATGATTTTTCTTCTTTAACGTCCTTTATCTTGAATAACGATGACACTACGAAATTTCGAAATTTGTTTACTCAACAAAAACAAATAATTTTTCAGTTTTTCTAGAGACGGGATCAACTTTTTTTTAAACACCCTGTATAGCTGATTCAGTTTTGTCCGATTATTGTCTCCCATTATTCTATTTCAATCATGTTTTCATATTGCTGTTTACATCCATTCTGTAGGTAACTACAATTATTTGTTATGGGAACGGGATGTCATGTTTTATATCTACCATATATAAACATATATTCTTTTGATTCAGAAAGCTAAAATAATACGATACATATTGAAAGAAAAAAGTGCCTAGCTGAGATTGGTGCAACACAGGAAAACAATACAGGTCTGCAGTCTGATTGAATGAGGAACGAGAAAAAACCTCAGCTGAAAAAAAAAACCCTTACCTCGCCCGTGAAAAAATAAAAATATTAAATATCGAAGAAATCTTGAAATACATCAGCGTGATCTGAGAGAACATCTTCATGTTATCCGTCTATGCGGACTCAGATAAACAGATTATTCCCAAAACGACTCGCAATTCTTAATCTGAAATGAAAAAAGACAAAAGCAGAAAAGAAAATAATTATTTAGAATAAATTAAATTATTTTGAAATTAACCATCCATTTCAGAAATGCATTTAGTACTTTATGTATAGCCTCGAGACCATCTTGAATTTATAAATGGGACAACTATTTATAAGATGTTCTATAGTCTCCTCATTTTCCCCACACTCACAACTAGGGCTCTCAACCGAATTCCATCGGAAGAGCATGCTGTTGCATCGTCCCAAGGGCGGATTTACGGGGGGGGTAGAGGGGGTAATTACCCCCCCCATGAGTATCGAAAATCTGAAAAAAGGGTACCTACGCAACGTGATGCACAAAAAATTTCATACAATAATTTCAAATTCGTAATTTTTCAAATTTTGTTAATATATTATACTTCGAGCAACAATAATGAAAGGAACAGGAAAATATTCAAAAATTTTTGGTGATTTTTAACAGGCTATATCTCAGTGAATAATGGTCTTACAGGAAATAAAAGAACTTAGTTTTGAAGCTTGAAAACTTTGGTTTCTGAATTTATTGGTTCACAATTTCTCGGAGTACGGTAGTCATACAATCATAGGATAAAGCAAGAAAAAAAATTGTCGACATTTTTCGAATATTTTTTATTACGCGCATGGAATAATTTTCTCGAGCTTGACCTAAGCAAATGTCACATAACCTATTTATTCAGTTCTAATTTCATTTTAAAGACTTTCAGAAATAACCATTTGTCTTCGAGATATCCTAATTTGAATGAAAAATGATTCTCTTTCCCACAACTGCCAATATCTCCCAAACTTCTGATCGCCTAGTGAGTACAGAAATCTTTCTGCAAAAGTCTGTTTTGTTCAATTAAGCAGAAATATTTTTTTCACCAATCACATAAACGTGGAAAAGGAGCAAAAAAATGCCATTTTATCATTTTTTGTTTAATGGACTGTTTCATCATCAATATTGGCGGAAAAGCTTAGGTTATGAAAAATTTTCACAGCCTGATGTTCCCCGAAGTCCTCCTCAAATCGGTAGATCGATCTGTTCCGCAGTTCTCTTGAACTTAAACCGATTGATTGAAATTTTGAAAAAATTAAGGTAACAAGGTTTTTGTTCCTTAAATTTGACCTTATTTTCTTAATCAATCAATAATTACATTATTTCCTCATTTTTCACTCAAATCTTGTTTATGAAAAAATTCATTTCTAAAAAATTTTCGTAATTTGGAAAAAAAAATTAACATTCGAGAATTTCGTTAAATTTTGTTTTTAAAGTAAAATTAGAATAAAAATATGTTTTAATTTGAAAAAAAAAATACAAGAAACCATTTCTGACCCACCTCCACTGGAGCTATGGACCTTGGATACATTAAAACCTTAATTTTTCTCAGAAAAAAATAATGGAATGAATTTTAAATTGAAACCCGTAACTTTTTCCGTTTTCCGACACCTGACACCACTTTCAAAAAACAGTTTTCTTGAAAACCTCTCGACTCATTAGGTAAAAAAAAACCGATTTGAAAAAATTAGGTCAAGTTTAAGGAAAAAAACCTTGTTCTTCCAATTTTTTCAAATGTTCAATCAATCGGATCAAGAAAACCGATCGATCTACCGATTTGAGGGGGGACTTCGGGGAACATCAGGCTGCCAAATTTTTTTATATCCTAAGCGTGGCAAAATGACACGTTTATGTGATTGAACAAAACAGATTTTTGTGGAAAATTTTCTTTAGAAAAAGAAATAGCCTTTCGCCTCGCTAGGTGAGCAGTATTTCCGAAGATATCGGCTGTTGAGTGAATATCCTGAGAGTTGTAAAAAGCAAATTAGAGCTGAATGAACAGGTTATGCGACATTTGCATTGGTCTACCTAGAAAAAATTCTCCGTGAGCGTAGACCAAAAAATTAAAATTCGAAAAATTTTCAAAAGTTTTTTCTTCGTGCTTTATCCGATGATTGCATGGCCACCGGTACTCTGAAAAATGGTTGATCAATGATTTCAGAAACTTCTTCAAGCTTCAGAAGTTGGTTTTTTATTCGACCACTCGTCACTGAAATACAAACTGTTTTAAAAAAGCTTTGAAACCTTTTCTGTTCCTTCAATTGTTTCGCGAAGAGTTTTAGCAATGAAAATTTCCTAAATATGTGGTAAGCAAATACCTTTCAAGTTCAAAAAAACCGGAATTCTCTAGTTATTCGTTCTCAATGGTTATTACCCCTCCCAAGAAAAAAAGCTATATCCGCCCTTGCATCGTCCAAGGCCTGTTGTAATACGATTTACAACAGACCATAATATCCTGGAAAGGTCAAAACTAGGAACTCTGATGGAAGGATCAGTAATAAGATCTTTATTGGAAAAATTGCATACATTCCATTCAGATTGCAAAATTTGTTGTCGTTTCGATTCATATCAATTAGAAAATTTGACTAATAAGTAACGCGACTTCAATCTGGGGACCTTATTATCTGGAATATAGGTGAGTATGGGAAATGAATTTGGAAAGGGATTAAATTCGTTCCAAATTCAAAGCTGTTGTCTCTCTGCGAATATGTGGAGGGACAATATTTGAGAGGACTGGTAACCAAGGAGTAGGTGTAGATTTTATAGTTCCAGTATTAATCCTCATAGAAAAATTTTGTTGGGCATCAATTTTTTTTTACATGGACACTGTTCAACCAAACAGGGCAACAATATTCAGCGGCAGAAAAACCAAAGCTAGCGCTGCCGTACGAAGTATTGTTGCATCAGCGCCCCATGAGGAACCAACTTGTTTCTGAAGAATATTGTTTCGAGTTTTAAGCTTAAATACCAACAAGTTACAATATCGCTGTCTTGAGGGAAATGACCTCAAATAACAAGACATTCGAAACAATATTCAGCAACAGAAAAAACCAAGCTAGCTAGCTTAATAGTTAAAAGTTTTGTATTTCATTTTAAAGCCCTGAAAAAGATTTTTGAAAAAAGTCGAAACATGTCGGGTTTGGTTTAAGAAAGTGGTTTTATTCCAATCTGGTCTCTCAGTTAGATATCAAAATGTTTTATAGTTCCGGGATGAAATTCTAAGGACCGTCCCTTGTGCGTAAGTCTGGAAAGAATTACGGCCGATACATCTTGGAAGCCTACGCTAAATTGGATTAGTTCCGCAGTTGTATCTCAGTTCGTCTTGTTTCGGACATACCTCCTTATAATTAACCCCCAGCTCCTTCGCGAACCAATTCCAAGTATCCGCTGCAGTCTTGTACATCAGTGTCCGGCCGTTCAAGGGCTGTTACCTCGTTCTTTATGGCCTCCGAATTCTTAAATTAGTTCAACTTTGCACAAGTGCTCTAAACAGTAATAAGAAAGTGCCGGAAAATATCACCAAAGCAGTTCGTGAATAGCTCCCAGCGGCACGATCCCTCAAGCTACTAGTCTTGAAATATCGCCGCTTTAACTTTGTTAGGTACCGATTCAAACAGCCCCGCTTTCATAGTTTCAACCCCCGCCCTCTGCGCGAAGCGATTATTGGGGACGTTTTCGGCGAGAAATGAGCAAGAGATGCGTCGGGAAATCCTCAGAGAAAAATTCGTGTATTAGGGGAAGATGTCTGAATTAAGGGGTTGCTCATTTCGGATGATAATTCGGATTATCGGGATATCCCTTGCAATCCTCAATTAAGGGTTAATAAAATGAACGAATGAACCACCCTGGTCGAATAGCTGAATGGGAACGAACATAAAAATATTGTTGACCTGTTTGGTTGAAATGTGTTCATGTAAAAAAGATTGATGCCGAACTAAATTTTTTCATGAGGATTATCACTGGTACTATCAGATATATGTGCCAAAATTCGGAGCACTCATTGAGAAACACGAAAGATTTTTTTTCTAAATCGAAATCGATTTATAAGAAGTCAATTAGAATTCATCATACATATATTCCATTTGTTTGCACATAATCTCTACTCTCAATGATCGAATGGATGAAAATTAACAGATTTAACCTCGAACTTAACGTTATTACACTTCAGAAAGTGGTTCTAAAACATCGATTAGGTAATATCGGCAGAATGCAGGAAAGAAAAAAACGAAATTTAGTAATCTATTGGATGAAAACAGCAAGACAACTTTCCACCATAACCGACAAATAATGAAACAGCACAAAATCAAATCGTAAAAAAAACAGACATACATAATAAACTATAGCCTCAAACAATGAATATACCGACCAAAATTTCAAAGAAAATACTGTTAAATGGTATACAGATGGTTCTAAAACCAACACTGGAGCTGGCTCTGGGGTTGACGGGGGCCAAAGCCAAGTGTGCACTATCGTTAGGCTGCTGAGTGAGTGTTCTGCAAGCAGAAATATTAGCAATCGAAAGATGTCTAGACATTAATCTAGAGAGAAACTATCAGAATTGCGACATAGCTATTCACTCAGATAGTCAAGCTGCTATTAAAGCACTGAACTCCTATGTCATCGACTCAAAGTCGACATGAAAATGCCGGATCAAACTCAATGTGGTAGGCATGAAAAATAAGGTCTCTTTGATCTGGGTTCCTGGTCATTCGGGAATGACAGGTAACGAAGAGGACAACAAACTTGCCAGAGAGGGTGCTCGGAAACCACACACTGGCCCAGAGCCTTTCTGTGGTATAGGAAAATGTACCTATAAGAAAGAGTTTCTGGTGAAAGAGAAAACTGGAAACACTCTGGCAGAATCTCCCAGGGTTGGATCACTCCAAAAAGTTACTTCGGAATTTTGAAACTGCAAGATTCAAAAGATATTTGGATCTCAGTAAGAACCAACTACACCTCCTCACTGGCTTTCTTATAGGGCTCAGAAAGCACTTGCTGAGAATGGGCGTATCGGACACTGACGAGTGTAGATTCTGTGGGGAGGAGGAAGAAACTCCTATTCACCTAGTCACAGAATGCTTTGGCATTGTAAGCCAAAGAAAACAATGCTTTGGTCAAGAGACCTGTAGGTGTGAGGAATTAGCCTAACTGAAGCCTTCGGAGATATTGGATTTCATAAGATCTCTGGGACTGGAAGGCGAGCTATAAAGCTTTGTCAGGGGGCACAATAGACCATAAGGTCGTAGTGGACTGTAACCCATTTTAACATATCAACTATCAGATCTACACTTGGTTACCAGTCTTCTCAAATATTATACCTCCTCATATTCGAATAGAGACAACAACTTCGAATTTTTGCAAAAAATTTAATTCCTTTTCAATTTAATTTTCGTACTCTCCTATAGTCCAGATAATAAGGTCCCCAGATTGAAATCGAGTGAACTTTTTTGGTCGAATTTTCTAACCGATATGAATAGAAGCGACATGGAAATTTGTCAATCTGAATTGAATGCATGCAATTTTTTCAACAAAGATCTTATTAATGATCCTTCCTTCAAAGTTCCTGGTTTTGACTGTCCCAGAAGAATGTGGTCTATTCCAAATCGTATTAGAACAGGAACATGGACGATGCAACGGCATGCTACCAATTCATTTCGTAGCTCTGGTTGTAAAATTTAATCAAATCAGGACTGAGAACCATTCGATTCGGGGCACTTCATTCATATGACAAAAGAAATAAAGTACCTGCTTTTTGCTTTATACACACATCGTAAAAAGCAAAAGTTTCTCAAAAAATGAGTAATCTGGAAATATTTTCCTCTATTTCAACTGCAAAACAGGATGTTTCAAAGAAAGGTGATCCCGTCTCTGGGACATATAGAAAACTGAAAAATAACTGGGTTTTGTTTAGTAGAAGAATTTCGTAACGCCATCCGTCTTTAAGGTAAAGGGAGTTTTCCCGAAACCACTGGCAACAAAAGTTTCAGAATGCTTGGCTTCGTTCTTCGTATCACGAGAGAGTTCACAAATTACTTAGCTTTGAAATCGCTGTATTTTCCTCTCGTGAGAAGTAACTTAGAACATGCTACACCCATATGGTGACCCTTTTATCATAAGTATACCGACAGAATCTAACGAGTGAATAAAAAAATATGAATTATAGGTTGTATCGCTGCCAGTCTGCATACCATTATGAGGAAAATTTAATTTATTATAATATACTAAGTCTACAGCGGAGGAGAGTGCTCTTCGACTGTATTTTCCCTTATCGGATTCTGAATAATTGTTTCAACTGCCCAATGATTGAGTATATCACTTTTAACATCCCACAGTATTCAGATCATCGAAGAGTACTATTTCACATTCCAAGAGCAAGGATAAATGTGAGATACTATTCAATATTCCCAAGAGTTATGCGCTTCTATAACTGGCATATAAGTCCTATAGATGTTTTCAACGTTAATATAGATCAGTTCAAAAAACTTGTTTCAGAATATTTGAGAACTTCATATGGTTAATGTTAGGTTATAATAATATTATATACCGACCTATCCATTGAATGCAATTTTTTTTTCTTTTTATGTTAGATAGATATTCTTGTGGAGTCTCTCATGTGTAGGTATACTCGTATATCGTTAGGCTAAGAAACCACTTGAATTTTTGTTTATGTGGTTGAAATATTTTTGTGAACCTCTTTAATTTTGTTCCTGTTGAGGTTCCTATTTGAATAAATACATAAATAAATAAATAAACAAATGAATAAATTTCACCTAACGTTTCGTCTACATCTGCGATAGGCATCTTCAGAGAATTCTCGGTCTGAAATCACTCTCGAAAATTCAACTTTCGAGTAACAATCTCAGACCAGAATCCTCCACTGTCTAAAATTCGAGTTATACTCTCCGACCAAGAATCTCCTGAAGATTCCTACCGCAGATGTAGGCGAAATATTAGGTGAAAGAATTCCTAATAGACCACGGTCAATCCCGGAAGACCGTCCCAATGTCAGTATATGGCATGTATGACTTACTTGAACTCTGACACCCGTTTGAGAGGTCCTCTTGCCTTTAAATTCGCGGAATGCAATAGTCTCCTTATAGTATAGGCAGGGACTGCCCGTCTTCTAAAAGTCCTCAAAAAATTAATTCAAAGGGCAGTATTATTATTATCATTTTTCTGAACAGGAGTCGTTGTGGCTAGGTTCAGCCTTAGACCGCAAGGATCTTTTGTTCTTTACCCAACTTGTTCATTTACATCCCAAGGAGGCCAGCAATGGCATTGATAAATCTGACGACGTCCTTAGGAGCTTTAGCTGTTACCTCATGAGAATCCAGAACGACTTCCCCATGTGAATGGTTCTCAGTTCCTCCAGCTCTGGACACTTGAATGCCATGTGTTAAACTGTTTTTCCCTCTGATCCAGATAGCCTGCAAATTTCATCTGCTGATTTTCTGATTTTCCCATGCGATTACAAAAGATATTTGTATTGGCAGTGTCCCGTCAGAACTCCTACCATTACTCGAAGCTAAGCTCGTGGCAGCTTTATGAGCTTCTTAGTGTAGGTCGGTGAGAATTCCGCAAATTTCTTTGCTTGCGCAAGTCTATCCTAGACTTGCGCAAGCAAAGGATTTCTCCAGAGCGTTGTTCTGTTCAGCGCTTCTCACTGTTGGACCGCTTTCTTATATTGGTCCTTTCCCAGCCCACAGAAAGGTTCAGGTCCAACAGGCTTCAGCCTTGATGCTTTTTTCACAGTTTAAATGGCGGTAACAGATAATGTTCAATTCCTTCAAGTTTGTTTTTTTTCTTTAAACCATATTTTATAATAAATACGAGTATACGAGTTTGTTCATGAAACTGGAAACTGATATGTGTTGTCGAGATCAATTTCCCAAGGCACCTTGCCCTCATGATATTTATGACCATCAGGTTTGTTGTCCCAACACGAAAATTTGAGTGGTTTTTGCTGATTTTACTGTGAACACTCCATCGATAGTTACGAGCAAACATGCTGTCTCATTAAAATATTCTCTCCTTATCAAAGCGTCATTTCTTCTGGTTATATCCATGAGAGCATCCTCCCAATCTAGTTCGCGCAATATTTGCACAGAATGGCTCTAGAATGGCCACTTTAAATAATTCTTCACAGCCTATAAACTGAAAATAATCGGACAAGAAGATAAGATAGCGGCACTGAAAGGGAGTAGCAACGTTCTGATTTACATACGTGCCTCTCATGGATCTCGATTCGAGCTCAATTACACAATAAGGCCGATTCGAAATAGTCACAGGGGGGTATATCGGCACCGTTTGCGACACATCTTCCGATTTTATCTCTGGTGTCATTAGGCGCCAGAGTTACGATCGCCTATTTCTTGAATAGAACGTTATTTTGTATTAGTTATTGATGTTTTGTCGCCGCAAATCGCGTTTATCCCCGCTTTGGCATCTAGCGGTGACGGTCTGTCCACTAATTTCGCCGACGATAACTGAAATAGCTCCAGCGATAGTTGCCATGACGTGGCCATAACAGTTAAAAAGATTTTTGAAATTTGTTTGGATGGAAATTTCAAGTGAAACTCCCATTATATAGAATTACTTCTAATATAACGAGGCGATAACCGAGTCAACTGCAATGTCCGAGACGGCGTTAAATCGCTAATAATCGAGTTACATTCGAAGCTTTAGCGTATCGTTCACTCTTAGGCCAAGCAAATTTGACTTTTGCCTGGAAAAAATTGGTGGAATTCGGGAAATTTTTTTGATCATTTTTTGAGTACTTCAATAAGAGTAGTTTACCCCAATTTCCCAGTATGTCGTGACGTTCGGAAATCCTCAAAATTTTTGGACTATTTTAGGTTTTTCTCGAATATCTCATAAGCTGAGCACTTAATAAAGAACATTGTTGTATTCAAAAGTGTTCAGCATTACATTCTGCTTCTTGAAAGTACTACGATATCATATTTTGGACAAGTAGTTTTATAGAAATCATACGTCGAAATATGGTAAATTTTTACACTTTTGAAAAAACACATTTTTCATTATAAAACGTATAATATCTTTGGAACTACGAGCATTAGAACGAAATGTCATAGACGGAGAGTTCTATACCATCAAAGTGTGGTATAAAAGTAACCTGCCCCCTCCCATCCACAATGTAAAATCGTGCAGTAGATCATCTTATTAAGGATGCTGCTCGTTTAATTGTAGCTAGTGCTAGTGCTGTTGAAGTTGCTCAGCAGTCCCATGAGTGTGTGGTTATTAATTATTGAGGAGGACACTGACCTTCTTGTAATTTTGACTGCCCCAGCTCCTATTTGTTCCAAAAATTTTTTACTAAAGCCTGTTTCGAAAAACAACATATTATTCCTTCATGTTTTCAGTGGCTTGGCAAAGGACAACTGAAATTGCTGAAGACGTCGAAAATCAACTGAATCAATTATAATAAAAAACGTTGGACTCATAAACTAATAACTATAAATACAACTTATTACAGAAACAGTATATTACATATATTTTTATTACCTGTAAATACGTCCTTAGCGAGTGTTGTAGAGGTGCTGCTTCAGTTGGTGGCACAGAGGCAAGATTAAATGAGGGTTTGGTCAACAATTTTTCGAACATCTTGTACCACAATACATTTTTAAATGCTTGAAATCGTTTTTTATAAAGGGCTGCCATGCACTTCTTACTTCTTCCCTTCCTTGTCGACCTTATCGGCAGAAGCATTAGATTTGCTGAAAAATTCTGCTGCTTTCAGCAGGTTTGTGTTGATTTCAAACGTAGGAATGTATTTTTCCTTCAACGAGAAATTACGACGTAATGTCACAGCCATTTAAAATATGAAGGAATAATATGTTGTTTTTCGAAACAGATAAAAACTTGTAGAGGCAAGGGAAAAGACAACATCGTCTTGCTTGCCTTTGCCAGGCACTAATTAATGAATGTTGGTACATATAGGGCGCTGGAACAATCAAAATTACAAGAAGGTCAGTATCCTCTTCAATATTATCCACACTCATGAGACTGCTGAGCAAATTCAACAGCACTAGCTCCGATTAAATCAGCTTCCTCAGCAGCCATCCAACTTTGTGGTTTGGATGGGTGGGGTTACGTTTTTATCACAATATGATGATCTACAACTACTATTCAATGAAATTTCGTTCTAAAGTTCGTAGTTTCATAGGTACTACGGTAGGTAGTAAGAAAATATGTTTTTTCGTAAATGTTATAAATTTGCCATACTTCGACGTATGACTTCTATGAAACTTCTTGTTCAAATCTTAGTTATGAATATTATACAATACAGAAACAAGATTTAAGGAGCATAAAAGAAATAAACCGCATTCAGCCTTGGGTTCACATCTCGAAAATTCCCAACACAGAATTACTTACGACAAAAATAAAGATATTACAGAGGGAGAATAATTATTATAAATAAACTATAATCGAACAACTTGAAATTCTAAAAAATTAAAATAACACACTCATGCTAAATGACAACATCGAATTTAATGTTAAAAATATTTTCAAGCTCATAAGTAATTGGGAATAGTAAGAACAAGATCAAGACTTCATGACCTTAGAATATAAAACCAGATTATGACATGAAAAAACCGACCATGACCATTAATGATAACACATCACGAATTGACACCAACGTTGCTGAAATAAATTGAATCTTAACTTTAAACAGAGAAAACCGACAATAGAAATAAATACGAATAATAGAACAATAAATAAAAGACATTCCAATCCTTTTTTAAACTTCAAAAGACAGTAAGTTTAAATTCGTTGCCTACTTTTAACCTAAAAAAAATCCAACAACAAAAACATTTAGAATAAAAAAAGATATTGTAATCCAACATTGTGTATTTCAGCTGGCCTGAGGATGGAATGGAATATTCCGAAATCGATCGCCTAAGAATAAAAATATAAACTGCACAATAGTGTGCTTCTTCTTTTGATTTTCAATTACTTTTTCTTGTTCAAAATATAATATCGTAGTACATTTTAGAAGCAGAATTTAATGCCGAAAACTTTTGAATATTACAAAGTTTTTGATAATGTGCTTAGTTTTAGGAGCTATCTGGGAAAAATCTGAAATAGTCTGAAATTTCGAAATTTTTTGAACGTCACGACATACGCTTCACTGGGAAATTGGGGCAAAACTCAAATTACTCTTATCAGAGGCCTTTAGAGAACGATTATAACATTTTCCCGAACTCCAGCAATTATTTCCATCAGGCACACCATTTTTTGAAGCTAATTTACTTGGCCTATTTTTTTCACGAAACTAAACCTAACTTTTATTGTTTATTTTGAAAGTTTAAAGTTTTCTCCCTCAGATTCTGAAACGAGAAACAATTAAAAAAATTTTGTTTTTTGTTTCTGGAACCAGGAGAGAAAACCCAAACAAAACTTTCATAATATATTTCACTAGATATCCTTTATTGTTTCTCAATGTTGTATGACATCTAACGTTTTCTCAGTTATTGAAGTAATTTTGTGCATTTTCAATAATGTTTTCGGCAGTCACCACTCTAAACTATATTTTATCATGTTTCACAGCTGCAGCAAAGTGCTTTGCATTTTCTGAGATCATATCCCATAGTTATATAAATTTTTCTCAAACCACCAGAAAGTAGTTATTTCCACAAAAAAAATTCTTTTTTTGCTTTTTTGGAAAAGTCGATATTTCGATATGAGCATTTTGATTGAGAAATCAGGATGCTTTTTCGATATTAAGGAATAAAGTGAAAAAATTAATATTTTAAATCAGGAAATTTACAATGGTAATGAAACATAAAATGAGTAGTTATTCAACAAATTTTGTGAAAAAATTTTCAAAATGAATATAAAAAACCAAAACTGGGTTTTTGAATTTTTCACATGAATTTTCAGGCTACGCGGAAAAATGAAATACAAAAATTTAAATTTTTTATTACCGAAATTTTTGTCATTAATTTTGTTCCCATAGAATTGACTCTCGCGACTTCGATATTGATATCTTATTTTCTGGAATATAGTTAACTACTGTTTTAGTAAAAGGAAAGGACCGTTATTTGAAAGTACCAACGAGCAGTTGAAGATCTGTTGGATTCAGTTCAGCATCAAATTTTACACATGAACATTATCAAGGCCACAATATTCAGCAGCATAAAAATCCCAAAACCAGGGATTTCGATATCAACTATTCATTTCACACTAAACTGGAAGACCTAATGAAGCACAAAAAAATTCAACATGATAAAATATGTATGCGAATATTTTGTTTTCGAAAACTGGAATAAGTTACATTACCTCAATTATCTCGTAATCTCAAATCGATTGGAGTATTCTGCTACCGTTGGGAACCATCGATGGTCCCACAATATCCCTCCATCGAAAAATGCGATGTTCCGTATCTCCACGACCGATGATGGGACTTTTATAGCTAAAAATTATACGTAAACATTGTATCGCGAGGTAACATAATCCGAGATTTTTGCGGGATGAGAAATAGGGTTTCGAGAATCTCAGTCTGATACGGCAGCAATAATTCTCCCAATAACTATTTAACGCTGAACGCTTTCCAAAGGTACTTATTAATGCACGCATTCTAAGTATGGACATAAAATGGCCGAAGAGATATATGCATCGCTTTATGCAGCTACCTGTGCTTACCTTTTAATGGATACTGCTAAAATTATTTCCTAATTACGAGTCGTGAGATGGATTCATTCGATTAAAATAATGTAGGATAAAATATGACCCCGGCAAAGGGCACAGAGTAATTGAGAAAAAATTGATTGCGGCGTGGTATTAATTTACTTGCGTACGTTGTGGTGGGATTTTAGCGAATTCCTGGAATAGCTGAACCATTTGTATCTAGGCGCAAGTACATGATGGTAAATTCAAAACAAGGATGAACTGGTGCTTGCTAGATATTGTGAAGAAATTCTGTAGCAAACGTAGTCTCAACAATAAAAAACACAAAAAAAATTTCCCATATCGTGCATGATGAAATATTTATTGTTAAGCAACTTGGGATATTCTCGTAATGAATTTAGGCTAATATGAGCTTGATATATCTTCGCTTTACCTAATCAATAATAATTATTATAAGCCAATTGAAAAAACTGTATTTTTTAAGTTTATTACCTAGAACCTTCGACTGGTGTGTGCTTATTTTAATGGTAACTCACCTTGTTCATGTGTTAAATTTTTTTATTTTTTGGGACGATATCCTTTACTTTTCCTCTTCAATATGCCGATACCTTGAAATTTTTACTCACATCAACACCCTTTTAAAAATGGCACTTCAACTGATTATTGAGAATTTCCTCCTCAAGTTGATGAGCTTCATATTTTTTATTTTTCTTGAAAGTTTGCCAAGAAAAAAGGTTCACTTAAAGCAGCCAAGAACCGAAGAACCAATAATTGAACAAGAAAGCAGTTCAACTGGCAGCGTCTGTTTGTAACAACATTGTTGGAAATATTTGCATTCACAGCAAACTTGTGATTATTTGAATATTTGAATGCATTTTGAAGTTTTAAGATACTTTATTTCAAAATGGGTCAGTTATATAAAAAAATTGGATGATATCTCTGTTGAAACGTGATTTTATTTTGTTCGTGGTATTTCCTCCGTTTTTTTCAAACTTTGAAATCACGAAATAAAATTATAATTTACAACACTGACATCAAAATAAATAACATTACTTTGAGGAATCAACTTTTATAAGAAAGACAATATATTGCCACTTCTATAACAGAATACCAATACCTACACGTATTGATTGTATTACTCTTACACTTTATTAATTGTTGAGTAATTTAATATTTCAAATTAAATTTTCTCATTTTTAGGAAATATTCGAGTGTTGTAGAAGAATACACATTATTGTTTTTCTCCTTCTAGTTTTTGAATTTTTTTTAATCCTTTGATTTTTGTTGATAATTTTAGTTACCCTCAATATTTTTTGTTTCTCGTTTTTCTAATCTCGCATTTTGAGTTTTGGGTCTGCCAGAAGAGTAAAAGTCATCGTGTACCTATATGTCATTGCGATGATATTTGAGTTTCTGGAGCCTTGAATAAGCTTAACTGTATTTGACAACGTTCAAATTGAATGATGAGTATAGCCGGTTTTATATGCAAAATCTGCACCTGCGGCTTATTAGATCTTTTTAGCGGTCGACTCGACAGCCAAAAATGAATCATCCCAATTTTCAGCTGTTTATTTCGAACAGTTTCCGAATTTTCAATAAAATTCAAAATTTATTGATGGTAATTTTTTTCATCGTAAAAGAGTCAGTCGTATAAGAAAAACATTTCATTATGAATCTCGGTTGGAAATTCGATTTTTTTCAGATCTTCCAAATCAATAGGAGGAATCTGGTATGCGCAATGTTTCAAATACCTCCACAGGAAGAAATCCAGCATTGTTAAATCTGGAGATCTTGCAAGCTATCTTATCATGTAAATGAATTATCAATTATTATTGAAGCTAAAATCAAGATAACACGAAATATTGTAACCCACTGAATTCTTTCAATTTGAAATTTCAATTATCGTTTTCTCCATCAAATCAATAGTAAAATACGAAGTGTGATACATCGTTGAAAGGTAATATTCAGTAGAAATCAAACTTTGCAAAAAATAAACAGGATGCTATTTGAAATAAAAAGTTTTCAATTTTTGTTTTTCTCAAGTGAATGTTCATTGAACGAATTGAATAACATGAAATTTCAAAATTTTTATTTTCCGAAATGGCTGAGATAATACTGAGACACCCGGTATGATGTGATTCATGAAAAAATATTGAAACTATGAACTCCCATTTTTTCGTTAATTCGTCAAATTTTGCTCTTCATATTATCACAGTCTCATCAGTACCTATATGCCCTTCTCAGTTCAAGAAACAACATCAAAACAATTGAAGGCCTGTAGTCAATAATTTCAATTAACTTGTCAGGTGAAAATTATTACTCGGTATATGAGATGATACTTTGATATGTCAATGAAAATGATCTTGAGTCAAATAAAAGAGCCTTCATTTCTTGGATGAATTGTTACGATTGAGATAAGTTTTATCTTATCAACTAGAAATAAATAAATAAGTTTGGTTGAAATTTCCAAGCATTCATTCCGTCCCAAAATATATTAACCGTCGAACAATCTTAATGAATCTTGAAGCATCCTTTATCTACCAAAAAAGTCGTGATGAGTATGAGAAAATTCAACAATTTAAGAAAATTAGTAACTGATGCTTCCAATGTTTTCCTGAAGGATACCCATATCAGAAAGAAGGGGTTACATTCTTATCCCAATTTCACGAAGGTGGGGTTTGTGAGAAACTTATTTTTCCAATGATACAATCTTTTTAGAATTATCCACACTGTGTTTTCAGAACGTTTATGAAGTACACCGAGGTCCTTACAGAAGTCTGGGAAGAACATCATTTAACATTTTTCAGGGATACTTTAGGAGACAATGGTTTGGTACTAGATCTGTGCGATTTGGAGAAATATAATGTAGATTTTACAAAACAGCTTAGAGGTAAAATGAAACATGGAAGAAATGGAATATTTTGTTGAAGTTTGAATTTTAAGGATGCAGCTCTTTGGTTTTGAGGCCGACAACAACGGAACAGGTGTCTAAAATTTTATCTTTTTGTAACCACCATCGCCTAGCTGTTTGTACTCAAGGAGGAAATACAGGAATATGCGGGGTGCAACTCCAGTTTTCGACGAAATTATTCTTTCAACCGAATTGATGAACAATATCATCCATTTGGATGAACTTTCAGGTAGGTCCAGTGATAAAATTATGGGACCCTGAGAGAAATAAAAGTATCAGTTCATCAGGGATGTGAAAATCAAATGAAGGAAAAACATGCTAAACGTGAAAAAAATGTAAATTTCTATCTATCAGGGCTCGTGAAGAGCTCAATTTGGTACTCGATTGGTTCTATTTGTTCCGGATAATCTTTTCAAGACAAACTATAATTTTCGAGGAATTATTAAGTGCTGTATTCACTCTCGGCAAAGACATTCTCAGGTTCCGGAAAAATTAAATGCTACTATTTAGTTTTTGAAATATAGATGAATTCAAAATAGTAACCATCGAAATGAATACCATTGTCAAATCCTAGGCCCACATATCTTTCATCATGAAGTTGGAGAAATGATATCAGATTTTGTCAATGAGAGGAGAAATATACGGTTTCAGCCTTATCTGGCATCATCAGTGTCCAATAAAAAACTTCATAAAATACTTCGATATTTGAAGCATCATTTGTGACGTACTGAGTAGCATATTAAAAAGTACTGTCATCTAATAGCATCAAAATGAAGTTCCACATCTCCAATGACATGCTAAAAAAGAATTGAGATTTTTGCAGTGGCCCTAAATTAGGGCCCTCATGCAAGTTTATCCGGAGTGGAACCGTCCAATTCTTTTCGAGACTATGAAGTCAAGTGTTTTTAAGAAAAAGAATAAATTGGAAAAACAAAAAATTCTTTGCCTTCATGGAGGCAACACCAAAAA